>CAXIVR010001372.1:0-17984 GCA_964035755.1 Teleogryllus oceanicus
TTAACTTAAAATAATTAAAATGTTAAAAAAAATTAAATTAAATTAATTTAAAACAAGAATAAATTAAAATAAGTTATATCAATTAAAATTAAATTAATTAAAATAATTTAAAATAAATTAAAAAAAATTAAATTAAAATAAAATAAAAGGAAAGGGCTAAAATAAAGCACATTGGGGCGAAGGAAGGGGGAATCGGAAATGTTAGGGCAGATTTGGTGCGGAGTTTTTGTGGTGCTGTTTGTTTTCAGGGGGTGGAGGCCAAACACTGAAGGAGAAGCATGACGCCCCGCCAAATAAATAAAAGCTAAAACCGGATAGAGTAGCAGACTGGTCGAGGCAGGTTTTTTTGGGTTTTTTCCCTCGTGACCTTGGTTCTTTTCCCGGGCTTTGAGGCGATGGAGAGCCCTTTTGGGGGGTGAATACCAGAAGGGAAAGGTTAAAACCCGTAGAATGTAGGTTTTAATCTTAAAAGTTTGGCCACCCACATTGGATAATTTCAAATTTTGGCTGTAAAATTACCTTTTAAAAAAATAAATAAAAAAAATGAATTGAAAAATGTCCACGAAAATTTTTCTCCGTAAGAAATTTAATTTTTATAGTATATTTTTTCATATTTGGGGGTCTTTTTTAAAAGCATAAAATTTAGAGTATCATTAGTATTCTATATATTCTAAATCTTATCTTCTAAAACGCAGTTATTCATTACTTTTTTAAAGTAATTATTCTTTTTCTAGTAATATTATTAATAAAATAATGATAATAAAATGAAAAAATAATAATAATAATAATAATAATAATGATAAAAGAGGTTTATAAAAAAGATTTTTATTACGAACTGATTATAATTTTGTAAGGTATTGAAATTTCCTGGAAATTTCCAGGATGAAAAGGTTTGAATAATTTATGGGAGATTTTATGCCGGAGAAATTGCTTTTTGGGGGCGGGCGATTGTAAGGGGGCAAAAGAGTATTTATTTGAAAACCCAACTATAGCATCTGCATTACAGTTCAGTTTTTAGGGGGAATTGGCCGGGGGTTGCTTTTGGTCTCGATACGTATACGAATAACTTGATCTGAGGTAGTATTGTGGTTAAACAAGGCGCTGATTTTTGAAAAAATCCCACCAGTAAAACATTATCCACTAAACCCTGTTTGTTTTGGGTAAAAATGAAGGTGTACTTGAGATCGGGTTTTGTGTTGGGGAAAAAGTATTAGTGGGATACTTTTTCAATGACACATATTTGAAAACAGCAAAACACGAAAAAACTAACAAAAATCCAAAATTAGTGTGTTTTTAGAATCATGTAGAAAAAACTTTTTTTACAAACGACTTTCGCAACTATTATGTTCCTTTAAATTTTTAAAAAAATTTGGCAAGAAATTGTCATTCTGTTAAAGATAATGTAACCGAGTTTTTTGGGACGAACCCCTGATGGGGTAAATGATCTGATGTAAAGCAATTTTTGGGAGTTTGTAAAAATGAAATTTCCCAAAGGCTTATCTTCTTGCGCTTAAGAAATAGAGGAAAATCATACAACAATAGCAAAAGTGTTCAAAGCAATGTTGTTGTTGTTGTGGCATGAAGAATTTAATATAAAAATATTTTTTTCATAGATGCGCCAAATGATGAAAGGCAGGACGGGGCTAAAATGTTTTTAAAATATAAATTTGTTGCATCTACACCTTGACGCAACGCGCCCCCATAATACAGAATGATTCTTTAAATGCTTGGAATGCAGTTCCCCGCCTGTGGAAATTGTGGTTTAAATTGTCCATGTTAAGCTTTAATACAAGCGTTAAAAAGTTTTTCCTTAAAATTTCCCGGAAAATCAATTTGTTTAAAAAAGGCTGGAAGTTCTACTTCCTTTTTTAACGATGAAGAGAGGGGGAATTAGAGGCTGAATATATTATTTAACATTTTGACATTATTGAGAAAAGTATTGGAACTTGATGAGAATGAAAAAAGAAAGGCGTTGAAGGAAGGTTGCTATATGTAAAATGGGAAAAAACGAGAACTAAATTAATTAAGAACACTTTTACTGATTTAAGCCATACAGCGCCCCGAACAATATGACGTGCCACTTGTCCTATAAGTTAAAAGAAAATTCTATAGGGGAAAAACCCAAAAAAAAATTCAGAGGTTATAGAAAAAATTTAACTACATACTAAAAAAAGGGTTATGTTTTTCAAATATTGCCAAAATGTCTAAAAGGGGAGCAAAGTGTCAGACAGGGGAAAAACATTGTCGCTGGAAGAAATAAAATTTTAAATATGCTCCAAAAATAAAAGGGGGATTGAGTTGTTTTCCCAGACAAATCAATTTTAAAAAGCAAAGAGAAAACGATTTTGATTTCAAACCTTTAAATGATGACTTATACACTGTAATGGAAAAAAAGTGACCCCCTGAAAAAGGTCCAATCCATAACGGTGAGTTTTTATAATTTGCATTGTTTTGATATTTGTTACTTGATCTTCGGGGATTAAAAAACGATGAAAAGAAGAAATTATGATAATTTACATTTTGATGAGGTTTTGTATGTATATATTTTCTGCGTTGTTAATCCCTTATATCCCAGTTTTAATTTAAAATTAATACATATTTTTCTTTTTTTAATCAAACTATCGAGTTTTATTAATACGGGAAGGTTCCCCCGGGGTAGTAGGAACCAAAAATTTTGTGAAACATCGAATATAAGGATAGTTGACTTTTTTCAAACCACCGGTTGGGGAGTGTCAGAATGAACCACGTTTTCTTTGACTTTTTGGTTTGGCCTGCGTTACCCCGGACGATGTTTGAAGTCCCAATAGATTGACATAAATTGATTTTCTGTAGTACTAAATGAATTTTTTAAAAATGTAATTAAAAAGTAGGGGGTTAGAAAGGACGGATTTTCATGAGTTAGTTTCAAATTTTTTTGGTCTCAGCTTTTATCGGTCTTGCCATCCTTCCAGAGCCTATATCGTCGTCGCCCCATTTTTTTTGAAATTTAAATTTTTTGGTTTTCCCAATGCTACCATTAGGGTTGAAAAAATTAAATTTCAAAAATAATTTTGGGGGGGATGTATAAACCCAAATAATACCCAAGAATATTAAAAAAGAGAAACCCCTATATAGGAAATTTTTATTGAAAATTTGAAGGGTTTATGAAAAGGCGTTACGAAAAAGGAAAATTTCAAGTTTTTTTTTGAAAATTCCCGAGTTTTCGAAAACTTTTGGAATTCATTTGGTTTTTCAATCACAAATGCAAAAATTTATAAAACGGGGAAATTAGCATAAAACGAGAGAATTTTAAAATATTTTTTGAATTTTTAAAAATACAAAAGAATATAGGAAAATGGATTTTTTTCATTTTAAACGGGTTTTTCACAATATCCGTTCAAAAGTAAAAAAAAAATTTTTATTTTTTTTTGAGAAAATGGTGTTTCAAGTTCCTGAATAGGGAAATTTGAGCTTTTTAAACAGAAAATGATTTTTGAAACTTTTGGGATATCATTTGAAGCACTTTAGGCAAAAAATAAAAAATTCCATATACAAATAGGCAATGGAAATATTAAGACGATAAAAAATGCTTTTTGAATTTTTAAAAACAAAAGAAGGGAAAAATGGCGTTTTGTTGTCGAAAACGGTACTTTAGCTCTATTTCCTGCCGAAAGAAAATCAGAAATCAAAATCCTGCCAGAAATCATTTAAGTCGTTTTAGAAATTCTTTTTTTTATGTTTTTTTTTAAAATGGCAATTACACCAAATATTGAGGAAAAAAATAAATTTTTCAAAAAATTTTCAAGGCAAGACAATGGGGAAAAAACTAATTTTGCAAAATTTCAAAAAAGGGGAAAATTTTTATCTTCAATTTTGTAGTTGTGGGGGGGACGCGAAAATGTTTTAAACTTTTGGGAAATTTCTGAAAATTCAGAGTTAACCCGGAAAATCGGGGAAAGCCACCTTATAAGTTTTTTCCTATTTTTAATATGAAATTAAGAAAATGGTGTCTTTGTTTAAAAAATTTTAAAAACCCAGGGGCTCTGAAAGTATCCCCCAAAATTAAAGAAATTTAAAATCAGAGTTTCCAGGAAGCCAGATCGACGGGAGAATCAATTTGTAAAAACTATAAGTTCGCACTAGTGCTGTTCAGACGACACAGACTGATGGACTGAGGACTGAGGGCGAGAAAGCATACAAACTTTTAGCATTAATAACTTTCTTTACTTGTATATTACCCTTACATACGTCCAAAACGAGTAAGTAAAAAAGTGCATTTTTGTTTAACTCCCCACGTTTTTAATTTTTTTAATTCAACCAATGATCCGGGTTTTTCCCAAATTTGGATCTGGGAACCCTAAATAATTACAACACTAACTTTGTGCCGGGAAAACGAAGTCTGAGCAACCTTTTGTGTTTCAGTTTTTTAAAAGCCCACCGCTTTTTCGTACATGTAGTTCTAGAAATTATTACAGCATTTCGTTCGTAATGTTTTTCCGTTTTCCAATCCAAGATCTTTATTTTGAATGTTTGAAATAGGGGTTATATTATAGCCCTGATTTTACATTTGTCCCTAACATTTAAAAAAAATTATTTTTTAGGGAATACTAATCCCCATTATTCTTAGATGGAAACTGGTTTCGATTGTTTCATAAATACCAATTTTTGTACGTATAATTGTTCTATATTCAACGCTATCTAAAATATCAATTATTGGCAGATTGGCCCCCCGGGAACGGAAAAAAACCAGCGTCTGTCGTAAATTCTTCTGCATTCAGCCGTCACAGCATCCAGGCCCCGACCCCTTCCACGCCGCCCCCCCGCCGGGCCCCCTGCGGCCCTGGCGGGCCCGGGGCCGCCCGGCTAATGCGGGGGGGAGCGGGGTTATCGGCGTCGACCCAGCCGGCAGCGTTCTGACGTGGTCTGGTTTTGTCAGAGAGCACCCAACCGGTGGGCCACGACACGCCGAAAAAGCCACGTCGCCTTTTTATCGCAGGCGTTATCACCGTACATAAGAGGGCCTCTATTCTGCGCCGCCGCACCCGCCCTGACGGCTCCACACCCCCGGGGATGTGCATCCAACGCCGGATTAGGGGCCCCCCGGGCGCCCGGCCCCCACGGGGCGCCACCACGCCCCGGCGCCGCCGACTCCACCCCCCGCCACCACCGGTGTCGCCACCGCCACGTCGCGCACTGCATCTGCATCTGCCCCCCCTGCGTGTGTCCCCGAAACAAAACCCCACGCCGAGGTAGGCTCCAACGGGGCCCCATGTTTCTGGCCCCTTTGTCCCCTGTCCGATACATTTTGTTTACACGAAATTTTTTATAAAAATAAAAAATAAATAAATAAATAAATAAAAAATAAAAAATAAATAAATAAATAAATAAATAAATAAATAAATAAATAAATAAATAAAAAAAAATAAATAAATAAAAAAAATAAATAAAAAATAAATAAATAAATAAATAAAAAATAAATAAATAAATAAATAAATAAATAAATAATAAAAGAATCCGGGGAGGATGAAATTAAAAATTTTAAACACACATAAAAATAATTGTTTTATTTTTTCACCATTTACAGATGATTTGTTACGGGTTTTTTCAAAGGTCATATATCAATTCCCCAAAATGTCAGCTTAAAAAGGGGAAAAAACGGGAATTATCATTTTTTTGGAAATATTTTTTTATTAAAATTTAAGTAGAGCTAGGGGACACCTTTCAAATTTTCAGGAGTCCACCCCTCTTTTCTCCATTCCCAGGGCCCGGGATGCTCACTGTCGTCTTGCTATATCATCTTTTTTATTTGTTTTATTCAAAATTTTTCAAATTTCAATATTAATAAAAGATTTTAAGAGAAAAGAAATGACTTTTTTTGAGGATATATTTCTGTTGTAAATATTTGATTTTTAAGAGCATGTTCAAAATGTAACCGAGCCATTTTGGTTGCTTAGAATTTTAAAATTTTATGAATACAGAATTTAAACAGCCCCTTTGAAGATGACTATTTACCCTTTTGTGTGTGTGCACCGACGATTTTTGTTATACGTATAAACTACGGGTTTTTGCACGTATTGTCATTTCCCCAGTTGTCCCGTCTGAATCCCCCCTCCCTTTTTAACAATTAAACTGGTCAAAATTTTTATTTATGTCGACTTTCCCCACGAGTTCGCCCAAACACGTTTTACATCTAGAATAAATAGAATGAGTACGATAAGCTTATTTTTCCTCTTTTTTTTTTATTCAAAATAAATAGGAATGAACTTGAAAAAATTTTTGACAAAGGGGAAAATTTCAGTAATTTAACATAAAAAATTTACGTCATTATTCCTTTTCCCATTTATTGTGTTTTTTTTTAAAATGACATTTCTCTCAGTTAATTATTCCATTGAGTAAATTTAAAATTCTTGACTAAATCAGGTTACAAACATTATTTCTATTTCGCTTTTTTCTCCCCTTGAAATAAGCGGATTTTAGGGGCTACTTGTGTTCTTCTCTATAACACGGTAACTGGAAATGTATTTGGACCGATACAAAGGGGCCGCCTTTACCACAGGACTTCCACAACAAACCCCAGCATCTATATTGTTCCCCCCCAACAGTCTCCAGTGCTAGAGCCCCAAGATTTCTTCTATGTTACAGTTGTTCAATCGTTACAACAACGCAACAGCCGCTGCCCCTGTCCCCCAAAATTTCAAGAATTGCCCCACTGCTCACAATTATCAACGTGGTCTTTTGGAGTCCGGCTACCTCAGTACCACTCCAGGCAAACGGTCACCATCATTACTATTCTCATCACCGCATCGCCCCCAGCGGCCCCGGTTTTTTCTACCAGCCGGAATGTTTTGGGATCAGCATCACCGCGACCCCAGCCCCATTGGCCGTTTTGCCCCTCCCCCCCACCCCTTCCTCCCGCGACGATCGCCGCAAAACCACCCCCCAGCGTCGCCGGCGCCCCCGATGTCGCGATACTTTTTAACGGCGCGGAAAAACCAAACGCCAACGACACGCTATGTGCTCCCCGACCGCGTCCTCTTTTAATAGGGGCGGAGGGGGGACAGCGCGCGAGCACTCCCCCGGGGCACCCCATGGGGGAGGGCGGGGCGGGGAGGAGCGGGGGCACGGAGCGGGGGGGGGCCCGGGAGGCGGCGGGGGGGCGGGGGGGCGCGCATGGGCAGTTGTGCCCCCGGGGAGGCCGGGGGTAAAATGCGATACCCGGCCCGCGCCTCTCCCAAATTCCACGGAGCTCGCGGCGCTCGATAGGCCGCCCGCCCCAACCGCCCCCTCCCCCACCCCTTGCCAGCCCGCGCCGCTGCCCATGAGTCGTCACCGCGCGCCGCCGCCCGTCGCCGCTGTTGCTGCCTGCCGGCCACGGGCCCTTTTTTAAGGGGGGCCTCAGCGCATTAAAATTCCCACTGGAGGAACGGGTTTGTTTGTTTCCCAAATCAAGGTGTAACATAGGTCAGGTACATGTAAAAAAATCCGTGAAGTATTTACAGAAGAATGCAGATTTGGGAGGGAAAAAAAGTTTTGGTTTTAAAATTTATTTTACGTAATTTTTTTAAGTTTATATTTAGAGTAATGTTATTTTCTTCCCTTTTTTGTAATTTGCCAAATTTCAATTAATAGAATACACTCAAGAAAATTGAAAGACTGATTGCATTTAATACATCTTTTAGATTTTTGATTATGACAAAAATGTTTTTAGAAATTTTATTTTTTGGGCATTTATAGATATTAATAATGTATTGTTTTTGTATGAATATTCTTTGTCTGCAACACTCACCGAAAAAAAGTTTCCCTTGACATAGCCATGACATTTCCGCCGCAATATGTCGGAAAGGGATAAACGTCACAGAAAATAAAAGAGGAAGGATTTGAACAAATGTCAGCCCAGATGGATAAAAAAAGCAGGAAGTCGAAATTTGTTCTTTATAAAAAAGCCCCGCTTCCCCAGTTAAAAGCAAATTTCACTTGCAAATGATATAGAGTTGTTCAACACTGCCCGAAATTTTGGAGGATTTTGTTGTTTTTTTCTTTTTTTTTGAGTAAAATAGGTTTTTCTAATTTTCCCTCCTCACTAAAACTTAAAGGACTGCTTTAATAAAAAAGCAATGGTTTTTGAATCTATTAAAATTTTGAAATGGAGAATAAAAATTTAATTTTAAATATTTAATATTTGTAAAGTTTTAAAACTTTTCAGAAGTTTTTTTTTAAAAGAAAATCATTTTTTCATTGGTCGTAAGGTTTTCGTTCTTTGATGGGGCCAGTTTTGTTAATTTTAAAATAAAATTTTTCAAGGATGAAAATTCGTGTTCCATGCCTGTTTAGCCATAATAAAAAAGCCACCTAAATGCAAAAATTAAATCTTTTTACTATTTTCCGTAATCATATTTCATTCGCTTGGCTCGGGAAGACGGAAAGATAAATTACTGGAGGCCTTTTTGATCTTGGGGGCCGATTGCTGCGGGAGGCGGACCAAAGCATCATTTACACTAGGGGCAGCTAGTGGGGACAGGCGCCGACAGCCGTCTTTTTTTTATAGTCCAAAGAACTGGACCCGTAAACGCGCGAGGGGATGGCTTTTCGGCGAAGTGCCCTCCTGTCCGCGGCGAGAAAGGAAAGGGATGATGATGAGACGCTCAAAGCGAGATTGGGAAAATTTAAAGCAATTGTGATTCTATAAAAAAACATGTATTTAATCGTCACTTAAAGGAAAAAACGTTCATTTTCAGATGTACCGTTTTTCCAGAGACAAGGTTATGAATGTGAATTACCCCCTTTTTTGATTTTAATTGTAATAAGTTTTTTTAATATATCTGGAAAAAAATAAATTCAACGCATTACCACCAACAGGACAGGGCCACACACGACTGTTTTTTTCACTGGCCAACGTTTTTCGGCGACAGTTAATTTCGACATATGTCTACGGGTCTGACTAAAAAAGTGAAGCGCACCCAAGGAGAAAAAAGACCACTGTCTTCGAACTCCCCTTTCCGCGTGTTCTCAGCCATTTAACGACATAGTTACGGTTCAGCGACTGTCTGCCAGCCGTTGGCCCGTGAAAAGGTGCACCCATATCGGTTCAAAGAGTAAGTTTCAATCTCACCCCGGCATGGATGCCATTGTTTTGTGACATGGAGTTCCCCCAACCCACCATCATCCATCTCGTTAGGGATCCCAGGTGGGGAGGTTTAGGGGAAAATTTGTTTTAAGAGATTTTTACTTAGGGGCGGGTTTGCATCTATCCACAAAATCCTGCCTGGGGAAAGGGAAGGTGGAGGAGGCAAGAGCAGGACTTTTTTACTTGAGGCACCCATCACTATTACCTTTTTTAGATTTTATAAGGAACTTTAAAAATTTCATTATTTTTTCTTGAAGAACCATCAGACTGTTGAGGCCACCAGATACCTGCAAAATTCCCCACCCTAATTTCCCGAAGAAAAGTTTGGGGCTACCGTGAAAGAAGATTCAGAATAAGACATTACCTTTTAAATTAAATATAATTAAAAACAATGAAAGATACATAAAAAGACTAGTTAAAGATAAAGGGAAAATTGTAATTTAATATAAATAAAAAGGTTAAAAGATGGGTAATTTTTAAAAATTGAGCTGAAATTCAAAACATGCAGTAGCAAGTTAAAAATTTTATTTTTACATGAATTCAAAAATTAGGTAGCAGCAATTGAGGTAATAAAAAAATAGTTTCGTAAATTCAGATAAAAAAAAATTAAACAATTAACACTGAGAAACAAGATTTAGATTTTTTGGAATCCCCATCAAATTCTGTTCTTAGTATGAATTTATAATGATGACACAACAATCATAAAAAATCAGGTTAATAACGAGGTAAATAAAAAAAAAGCTGTTAGGTCAGAGAACCCGAGGTGCAAAAGCGTAAATCCCAAAAATTGAGCTAGAGTTGATGTTGTCAGACGCCAGGATAAAAAAAATGCCCACAAAAATGAATTGAACGGGTTGTAAAAAAGAGACAACCAACCGCCTTATCCTAGGTTTTGGACGGGATGGTTGGCCCTTTGTTATATGAAACCGAACAGTCACACTTATGATCAAGGTTGATGTTAGATGAAGATTTGAAGGGGTTTTGGTATCAATCGATACTTAGCGATATGACGACCTTTAATACCGACGCCATTGGAAAAATTTTCTACCTGACGGGAAGAATTTGATCCATCGACTAGACTTCCGACGATGTTCCTTTTGGCCCGGGGGGAAGATTTTAAAGTATGATCGTTAGTACACAACAAGATTCATTGTTTACAAACCAGAGGTCCCCCAAAAAGAAGATTTTGATGGATGAGTCAATATACAAAATATTGATGATTTAATATACAAAATATGTATATTAAAAGTCAGAATCCCTTTTTCCAGTTTCACCATAACGATGCCGTAAATTCCAAGCAGCTTTCTTCCGAAAAGTAAAACTCATTAATAATGAAAATAAAAAATTTGAATAAAAAAAATGAGCTCATGTTAAATCATTTATTGTTTAATATATGATGACCCCATGATACCATGATCAGTTTATTTTGTTGTACTGGGACAAATACTAAACTATTTGTGACAATAAAATTTCCTATACAGTTCCTCTGAATGCATGAATATTAATCCAGTTTTCAAAAAGCGGTCAACCAGGCCCTGACTCTGAGAGCCCGAGTTTCGTTCCCACTCCTACTCCCGCCTGCACTGAGGCCCCCGACCATGGCCCGTCCTCACGCTTCCTCCAGCCGCCCCCGCCCGCTCCCCACCCGCTCCCCCGCCCGCTCTCCCACCCGCTGCCCGCCCCCCGCCCGCCCCCGCCCGCTCCCACCCGCCCCGCCCGCTCCCCCCGCTCCCCCCCCCCACCCGCCCCCCCCGCCCCACGCCCGCCCCACCCATTTCCCTGCCCCGCTCGCTCTCCGCCGGCCCTCCCGCCTCGGCCCCCCCGCCCGCCCGCCCGTTCCACCGCTCCCGGCCCCCCCCGCCGCCCCGGCTCCCCATCCGCTCCCAGCCTGCCCCCGCCCGCTGCCCCGCCTGCCCCGCCCGCTCCCCTCCCTCCTCCCTGCCCCCCTCCCCTCCCCTCCCCCTCCCGCTCCTGGCTCCTCCGCTCCCCTCCCGCTCCCTCCTGCCCTCCTCCCCTCCTCCTCCCCCCCCCTCCCCCGCTCCCTCCTGTCCCCTCCTGCCCCCCCTCCCCCCTCCTCCCCCCTCCCGCTCCCTCCCGCTCCCCCCCCGCTCCTCCCCTCCTCCCCCCTCCTCTCGCTCCCCGCCTGCTCCCCTGCCAGCTCGGGCCAGCCTGGCAGCTCCCGCCAGCTCCACCACCTAATCCTCCGCACGCGCCCCACCCATTCCCCACCCGCACCGCTACCCGGGCCCCTCCTCCTTTTCCCCACGTCCACACTCACGCCCATACACCGTTCGCGACCACGCCTTCTTCGGCCCGCCCTCCGCTACGCCCCCTCTCCACCCTGCTCCAAGTCACGCTCACGCCCCGCCCCGTCCCAACCGTTACCCCCGCCTGCTTCCCGCCCCACCCGCGTCCCCGCCCCCCGCCCTCCGCTCCCCGCCTGCTTTCACGCCTGCATCCCGCCCGTCCCGCCTGTGCCCCCACCCCGTGCCTCCGCCCATGCCCTCGCTTCACCCTCGCCTGCACACCGTCCCCCCTCGCGCGTCATCTTTTCGCTTTCTTTCGCTCCTGCCCTGCAGCAGCGGCGATGCGAGAGAGACGAAGGAGACGGGGGTGCAAGGCGGCAAAGGGGACGTTTTCTCATGTGGCCCCCCTCCAAGGGGCCCTCTGTTGAGGCTAATCCGCTGCAAACCCGCACCCGGCCAGTCGCCGCGGAAGGCGTCACTTCGTGCGGGGTTGGCCTCCCCAAGCGCGTTTATCTGAGGAATCCGTCTCTGCGTCGCGACGCCGGGAACCCCGCAGACTCTCCTGCCAACCTCTGCAACGCTCGGCACACGCCCGCATACGCCCTGCGACGCCACGGAGAAGTTAGTCAACAGACCCCAAAAGAAAGTCGTTGTTCACGAATACTGCTCAATTTTGAAAACATTTAACCGGAAAATATTTTTGATTCGGTCAGATTTTGGCGTTTTTCAAGAATATTCTCTAGTGGCGAGACATATTTTAGCATGAATTTATTTCTGCCACCAGCAATTATTTGCCCCAGTACGGACATAAAGCAAGTTCACATACATCACTGAGGTACAAAAGTTTGGGATAGCAATATGCAAATATACAGATGGCAGAGAATCTCGTCCAAAAGGTATAAAGGTGGTGCATTGGTAGAGCTTTCATTTGTATCAAATGATTTTTGAAAAGGTTTCTGATGTGATTACGACTGAAAGGTGGGAATAATAACTTTGAACGCAGAATTATTGTTGATGCTAGAGCACGGCATTCTATTTGGGGAAATCGTTAGGAATTAATATTCTGTATCCACAGTGTTCAGCGTGTGTCAAAATGCCTAATTTCAGACATAACCACTCACTACGGAAAATACAGCGGCCGACGGCCCACACTTTAATGAACGAGAGAAAAGGATTGTGTTCTGTCTTTCTTTTTTCATTTTTCTCTTGGGGTGTGCGAATAGAAGGCGAAAGTACCTTTTGTTGAGACTTTTTGACAAAATAATCAATTTTAAACTCATTCATGAAGAATGTAAGAGGGATAATAATGAAATGTTTCATTCAGAAGCAATAAATGTATCATTTAGAACAAAACGTTGTGAACGAAATTTCACTTTTCATACTCAAATATTAAGGAAGATATATAATGTTAAACTTTCGACTTCATATAATGTTAAAGTGGGAAAATTTTTACATTAATTTTTTTGATTTTTTGTGCAATGTACCCACTGAATGTTAATAATCGCAAAATCGTTTTAGTTCCTTGAATAGCGAGGGAAAATGTATGTATGTAAGATCGGTTTATTTTTGTTAACAATGACGAAGAAGGTAAAATTGTATCCCAAAAAAATCTTATAGTCGTCTGTGCAATGACACTGACCAGGTACCACAAAAAAGCCATATCTAAAAACTAATGATGAAGCTATTTCACAGACATTCCTTTTTGCGATATGACCGGGATATAAACGGCTTAGGTGGCTCATGGCATCAACTAATGTCCTGCAGTGGCTCTGACCGGGAATTGTTGGGTCGGAGTCTGGGTGGTAGGAGGTTTCTCTCTGGTTTGGAAACTAGTTAGATAGCTAGATCGAATGCAGATTCTCTGGAGGAGAATTCTAGTGGCCGGCAGCTCTGAACAGTAGTTTTCCGTGAGTACTTCGATCAACACCACACTAATTTTAATCTCCTAAAAACGGCCAGGGAAACCCCATGCAATGTTTCCTCTCTTCCTTCTTAATTCCAATACTTCTCTATCCTACTCCTTTCTTAATGCACACTTAGATGTACTTCCACCGGCATGACGGGAGATTAGTGGTAGCTTAAAGTTTTTTCCAAGTTGCGAGGTGGTCCGCTGGCGTGGGGATACCAGGTTGGAATAACACAGCAAGCTGGCGGTAGGTCGGCGTTGATCTCACCATCCAGCGGGAGGGGACACTGCCACCGCGTCATAAACAATGCACCAACTTATGGGGCTAATGAACTAGCCGCTGACGCGCCCCGGGAAAAACGAAATAATTCTTTAAACATTTTATCTCCTCACTTTTGTCGTCACTTATTTTATAATGTTTGGCAAGAAATGGGGTGTTTCATCACTTCAAAGATTTTCTAATAGGAACAGAAAATTTATTTTTTTAAATTTTATATAACATTCATTTTCCGTAAAATAATTTGAACATCAAAAACATTTTAAAAATCTAAAAATGCGATTCCTGCCCATCATAATATCTCTTGTGGAGAATGAATCAAGAAAACTTTTAATTCCTTCTGCGTCTGTCTGGTTTTTTGTAAGACTCAAATATCGGGCCGCATTTACACCAGCTGCGCGTGTCACCCGTGCGAGGGTTCGTGTTTAAAAGAGTTTCGACTCGGGATCTTCACGTTTATAAATTAAGGGATTTTGAAAAAATTTTTGAAACGCGTTTATATTTTCCCCCCTGGAGGGAATTAATGAAGGCCGGCTACCGCACACCGACTCGGGCCGCGCGGCGTAGTTTTGGAAGTGGCCGCGCAAGAAATCTACCTCGCGCCTTAAGGCAACGCTGCAGAGGGCTACGCTAAGTTCGCTGAGTCAATCCCGGTAATGTGATCCACAGAGACAAGATACCTTATGAGACGCCATTACTAAAAGAGCATTTTATAATGGCAATGTACTTTTCAGGCACACATAATGCTATTAGTAAATCTTCTGTAAAATAATTTCGTTTGAATCATCGGCGGATAATACGCGGGTCGTCCCTACTATTCATTTGATTGAGTGATGTTTCCCGAACACCAACTGCCATGATCATTAGTGCAGTGAATGTTTCATCCCAGGAGGTGACGGTGATTCGTACTCCACTGACGATGAGATCCAGCGCTGACAAACATGTCGACTATGGGGATTACCCTCTCCAGGTACTTTCCGCAGCGGGGCACAGTCCTGCTAGGACAAGCCCTGCTAGGGCATGCCGAATGGTCTTCCGACATGTGTGGTAGTGAAATGCACATAAGGATACTAAAGGAGAGGATAGGACACGAAGAGGATGGAAAGATCACACGCTTCCGGCATTCACGTACAGTAAACCCTGAAAACTATCGATCAGAGGAGCAGGTTGCTGTAATTCTCCATCAGGGTGGCTGAATTTAACATAGCTTTAGAGCTACTGTCGAAATCTGCCACCATTGTGACTCGAACCTTAGGACTTCCTGTTCAGTATGACTGCAGACAGTGGCAATACTGAGTCTGAGCTGAACTCAACTGGTCCTACTATTGAGACATACAAAACTTATACATTACGAAGATGTATTGGTCGATTCTAAGCAAAGACAGTGTCACATATGACATTCTGTAATTATACTAATTTAGTATAGTTTTGAGGGGATTTCACCAAGCATTTCATACTTGTATGCAAAGTTTTTCTTAGTCATTCCCTTGTATTAAGATTAATTTCGAATCTGTGCTCATAGGCTCTTTCAAGCCTTCCTAACGGACACATGGGCACATAATAACCGTATTTCTTCACACGTGTTTATCAAACGGCGCCCGCGATTATTGGAGAATCACGTCCACGTAGAGTCGACTCGGCTATTGTGAACTCGGATATAGCGAACCCTCGGTTATAGTGTACTTAAGTCACTGATCCGTTTCACGTGTTTTAAAATTTAGTAAATGAAGATTTGGAAATATTGAATAATATATTGCCTCAGTGCTACAAATTCCAACACTAAGCAGCTTGACAAACAAATCGGCCAAAGGTCATAACCGAAGAAGTCTCCCTTGAAGTGAAGGCAGTGGACCGGGAATGGCGACTTACTGATGACCTCATGCCACTAAGTTTCACTGCGGAAACAAAGGCTCTGTTCTGCGTGGTCACAACTGGCAGATGCGATATGAGATTGCTTGCTTCAGTTTCAAGCGATTTTGCGGCTTTTTTTATTGTTGACTATCTGAGGATTGATTGTTTATTTAAGGGCAAATAAAGATAATGAAATATAAGTTCGTGCTGTTAATGTATTTTGCTGCATTTCTATGTAAATAAAATCAATAATTGTGGAGAAATTCTACTTAATTTTTAATTATCGGATATAGTAAACCTCTGATATAGTGAACCACAAATGTTAGCCCCAAACGTTCACTTAACTGAGTCAACTCCATTTCAAGAACATGAGGCGATCTGATCTCTCCGAAGCTTCCAACTGGTAGCGGTAGCTCAGCGCATCGATGATATCACTGCACTGCGCTTCTGTCCGGAGGTCCTAGGTTCGAGTCCTGATGGCGGCAGGATTTTCGAGACTCGCTTTTCAGCTAGGTCAGATTCAGTCGCTGTCTGGATGAGAATTCTATGGCCGGCTGCTCTGATCGGTAGTTTTCCGTGATTTCTCCGATCAGCACCAGGCGAATGCCGGAGCAGTACCCTACCAACGGGCCACGGACCGCGCGCGATCTGTCCTTCCTTCCTTGCCCTACCCTCTCCTCTACACCCACACTTACACTAACATTCACCACACTACCACATATTCCGGGAGACCTGTCGGAGCTTAGAGTTTGTCCGACTGGGGCGGTGCCCGCTAGTGGGAGAGTCCTGTTAGGAAACCCTATTAGCCGACGCTTCGGTACTACCGTCGCGACCATTGGTCGGTGTCGGATCTCGCCATCCAGCAGGAGATCACCGCCATCTCCGAGAAAAAAACATGCACTACACTAACGGGACTAATGACCGGCAGTTGACACGCCCGGAAACACGAAAATCAATCAATCGAAGCTTCCAGAAATTTTCGAACACTCATTTGGGAGGCGTTAGTCCCTACCTTTAATATTAACCATACTGTGATAGCTTACTAAATTTTGTCAAACCAATATTTCAGAGTTGAAAGAACCTCCGTGGCGTATGGGTATTGCTCTACCTCATGTATAATTTATTTGCATTATGCAATTTTGTAGTCATGTTTAACGCCATCACGACCATTGCACAAGCGTGTATGCCACCTTTGGGTATATCAGTAATAGTGCCGTAATCGCAAAGTATATTTGTTCGTATTTATTCTCGAACTGGAGTGTAATGAGCTAAAAACTGTGTTCAACAAAGCATTCCGTAACCTACGTTCCATTGTAAACGCGCTACGAACTATCTTAGAGTTTCAACTATATCGGCGAAATCCCTTCAATTCAGCCCCTCTTTATTAGAATTGCACTGCGCTGAACATGTGTAATTAGACCTATTTTTGGAAAAACTTATTACTGATGCATAGTTTTCATTCAGTTTTTTTGTATTATATTTGAGGAATATTAGACATTTTACCTTTTCATGTGTGCATAAAGGATACAAATATTCTGGCAATCTTTTCGTTGGGAATTAGAACCTAACTAGGGTGCAGTAGCATAATGCTGTGGTCCAGTGTTTTCTCGGTCGATAGTTCTCTTAGCATTTCTGCGGCATTGGAAATTAGCAGGGACATACAGAAACAAAGAATCGGAAAATAGTTCCACAGGGCCCCTTATTTTAACAAAATATTCGCCCTTTCCCAATCCATAAAAGAATACATTTCTTTGTGCAATGAAAATATCTGAGTGGGTAATGGGAATTTGAATGCCTGAAGGGGAGTGGGCCTGAACAAATTTGCAGAGCTGTCCCCCTGAGCGCCCTGAAAATTTGTAATTTAGATGACTTTTGTTCATAGGCATCTAACAAAACCATAAACCACGTGATAATGCTGAAGATTTCTGGCAATCTTTCAATTTCTGCGCGCATGTGCAATTAGAAATACAAAGGGGTTTTGGATTTTTCCTGAATTACTCTATGTCTAGCAAAACCATAAAATCATCTTAACGGTCGAGGCACATAGTTTCACTCTATTTCCGACGATTTGCAAAAGTAATATAAATACTCTAACGAGGGTGAATACCAATCTATTTTTACTTTGTCGCCTAATACGTTTACGAGTAAGGAGAAAAAATTGTTGTAAGAGTAAAAATCGACGATTTTTCGTAAGTAAAACTCAACTTTTAGAGTGTGGTAACAAAACTAATGGTGCAAACCAACATTCTCGCATTATATGTAACGGCTACACAATATCATACTACTACATGAATCTGTAAACGTGTTTCCAACAATCATAAGTTTTTCTCCGGGCCAAGGTTCAAACTCTGGTTCTTCAAATTAACAGCAAGGGACATTATCTGCACAGCACCACCGGGAAGGCGAACCAACCTTCTCGACACTTAAAAAGTGGGTCTTTCTATCTTTTTGCAGGTTCTGAAACTTCAGAAAATGCAATCAGATAAAATTTCTTTTCTTTAAGTGCCATTTCTTGCTGTCCTTTACTCTATTTGCAAAAAAAATAAAGGGGAAAAATTTTTTTGCATTTTTAAAAAAATATTTTTCTTTTCCTTCCAGTGG
>CAXIVR010001373.1:0-12500 GCA_964035755.1 Teleogryllus oceanicus
CCGGGGCCCCCTCATATCCCCTTAGACACACCTTTTGCATTTACATGCACTAGATCAGAGTAGCAGAGGCAACGTAACGTGAATGGCCGTAGGAGCAAGGAACCCTGAATCTTACGATTCAGGGTCCGGGATGTGGAAACGTGGGAGTAGTATTTCCTTCCACATTCTTGCCCCTTCCTGCCCACTGCCATACACACTTACACTTTCTCGCATCACATATGTCGGGAGGCCAGTTGGGAGCTTAGATCTTGTCCACGCTGGATCGATGCACCAATGAGAAGACACCTGCTGTGGGAAACTTCAAATACTGCTGTGTAGGTCGGCGTTGGGTCTCATGTTCCGAAGGAGGTGAAACACCGCCTGAGTAAAACATGTACACCATCAGTTTTGTTGTTTTGTCATACTATTTTTTTTTTTTGTTTCAGTTGTTGGCTATGCAGTGTGATCTTTAAATCCTTGAATGCATGACTAACATAATATCCCGTTTCTTGACATTTTTATGTAATCCACTTAAACCACAATATTTATTTGCGATTGTTTCTAGTTTCCCGGTGACATGTTTTACATCTGAATTCTTCATTTATTATTTCTTCTTCTAATTCTTCTTCTCTCTTCTTTTTCGGGCTTTTTTCAGTCGAAGACTCACATCCCCGACTCTCCAATAAGGCGAATCTAGCCCACATGACGGTTCCCCGAATGTGAGATCAGAAGGGTGAAGGCCCTTTGTGAGAGAAAACACATGACAGACAAGAGACGGACTCCCTTGACTAGGAATGAACTGAATCCTTGGGGCTTTGGGACAAACCTCAGGGTCGGGCGTGTTAAAACCGATTCGGCCATTCAGGGTGTCCTTTATTTTTTGTTTATATTGTTTATTTCATTTATTTTATTAATTTTTCGTCTGAGATTTATTCCAGAAAAGTTCATTGCCCGTGTACTTCCGTTGCGTACACATTTCAGAATCTAAATCAACCATTTTCTTGCGACTTCGGATCACCCAATAAAGGATGGGGTACAGTTATTGTGCCACTATTACTCAAAAATGAAGCTGTGATGCTCCGTGTTGATCTGGAAATTAAGGCCGTCGTTGCATAGAAAATTATTGAGTAGGTATCAGGACAATCATAAAACAATATGGAAGTGATATTTAATTGAAAATATAAATTTCTGAGAGAACAAATTGCATTGTTAATAGGTTTTAGAACTTTCTTCCACCTGAATGAAGTCTAAGCCTACATTTTCTTAGCTGATTTCTTAGCTTAATTCTTTTTTAACTTTAATGATGCATAAGTGGCAGAAATTATATTACTTTAACGTTGGTGTCTAATTCAACCCTTCACTAGAATATAAAATATTGCGGTGAGTTAGTGGTGAGTTAATCATCCGTTTTCTCCAGTCCTATTTAGTACCTAATTTCTTACTTTTCAAACCCACTTCAACGTTTCTCGCCAACACCACATTTCAAAGAGTGTTTTTATGAAGACGAAACCGGCTCAACTAATGACTCAGTATTAGTGCTTAGATACTCCAGACAAAAGTAATAGCAAGGTAAACAAAACGTTTTTAAAAACACAAATACTAATCAACACAACGAGCAGGTAACGAAGTAACCAGGCGAGCAGAATCCTCTTAACAGAATTTTCTTTCGAAACTTGATCATGGCACTTAACAATTTTATAGTTATTTTTCCAATCACTAACATTGATCTTTACTCAAAAAATAATTTATTACTCGTAAACGTCTTCAATGTGATCACCTTGGATAATGGAGTCGCCATTGGGTATCAAATTATTTAACTAGCTATAACGTTGAAGTTTGCTTACAATGTCATCATTACTAACCATCCTGTTGGGACTGAAACCAAAGATCGGCTAAAAAGCCGTTTATCGTAGTAGCCAATGAATTTGAAGTTTTAATGTTCTTAAAACATACACAGGGTGTATGTGGCACAAACCACTTTGGAGACGCTTCACCATTGCGAGTGCTCTACCGGAGAGAAACACAGACGAGTGCACTTAGCGTGTAGTGTTGCGCTTTTCTCCGTCCGTCGCTTTGGGAGGGAAGGCTTCAGTGCACCCTGCGCTTTCGCCCCGCAGTCACACCTGCCTTCGCAGCTCTCCTGCACCGCCATCGTCTCCGCCGTTCTTCCCGCACCCCGCCACCCAGCTACGCCCCGCCCTCCTCACTTGTCCCCGCCCTCTCCGCCTCACCGCGCGTCTCAGCGTCCCGCTCCGCACCTCTCCACCCCGCCCCGCTTCTTCGCACCGCCTGCCCCGGCCCTCCGCCCTTCCCGCCCCACGCCGTCGTCTGCACTGACTTCCGCGCGTGCGCCGGCTGCGCTGCGACAGGGCGTCGGCGGACACGGCGGCTGGAGGGGAAAATAACGGAAGAGCTATTCGAACTGTTCCGAGATTCGCACCGTTCTCCGAAATAACACCGAGTTGAAAATGCATGCACCGTTAAAGGAGCTCTGAAAACGTTCGAAACACGACACTCTCGTACTCGAGTACTTAACTGTTGAATTAGCTTTCTGTGAAACAAAGTGCAATCCAATTCTGCTCTGTTAAGGGCCTACAATTTGACACTTTACTACTTTGGGCATTTACCTATTTTTAAGTCAAAATGGTATTGCGAACTCATCATTTTGTAATATGCCTGTTATAACAATCTTACAAAAACTGGAAAGAGTGCTTTTGTTACAAAATATTGTACTTTAGAACGAAAACGCTGTTTTTGCTGAGGACACAGATACTATTTTCTAAGGAAAACAAAAAAAAACTTAATACACTATTTTTAATTGCCAATACTCTGCTAATAATGGAGAGCACTGGGATTAAACCAGGAGCCCGGGATTTGGGGGTTGGTCCGTGACAATTCTTGAACTAATCTATTTATAGATATTCTAAGTAGTATTAAATTGGTAACACAACAACTCTTATTTATTTATTTATTTATTTATTTATTTTACGTCAAAAACAGTTAAAACTGCGTATGACTGCTATGGGGAAAAGTGAATTGTGTGCACATTTTCAAAATTCTGTGATCCCTACACTAAGTCATATACTACTTAAATTTTGAATTTTGAAAGGGAGAAATAAAACTCCCATGTAGTAAAATCTATTTTCAAAATAAATAAGCAATAAATTTTGAATTTTGAAAGGGAGAAAATCATAAATTTTGAATTTTGAAAGGGAGAAAAAAAACTCCATGTATAAAATCTATTTTCAAAGTAATACTACTTAAATTTTGAATTTTGAAAGGGAGAAAAAAAAACTCCCATGTAGTAAAATTATTAAAATAAAAAGCAAAAAATTTAAAATTTTAAAGAGAGAAAAAAAACATGGAAACGATAATTTGAATAATTGTATTTCCCACTGAATTTAGAAGACGTACAGAAAATGAAGTTACATTTATGTCCAGAAGTAAAAAAAGGGCCATCTCAGCATTTGCTCAATGGATCAGGGAAACTGGACGAAAAACCTGATCGAGATGGGGGTCATTGACTCGGAAGCTGTAGTACAATAGTTGTTACAGGTTGTTTATACTCATTTATACAGTTCAAATGGTAAATAATGCATTATATGTATCATTGTTAAAATTAATGTTACTTTTCTTGTGATGCTCAGTATAGTCTCTAATTGTATAGAAACAGTTATGCAGCAGAAACGATTTCACTTGGGATTTAAACTTTCTATTGAATTTAATCGTTTAATGTCATCTGGCAAAGTGTTGTAAAATAATGTACATGTATTGTATGTGAATTTTTTGTAATGAGCTGTTGATACTGTCACCTGATGAATATGATTTCTACGTCGAGTGTTATAGTAATAGGCTTCGGCATTTTCTGAAAATATATTCTCGCCCTTGAGCAAGTCATTTTTTACAAAAACCACTGATTCGTAAATAAGAAGACACAGTAATGGTAGAATTCCTAGACTAATGAAGAGAGGCTTACATGAATCACGTGGTGGGATTTAGCTATATTCGTACAATTCTGTTTTGTAGTCTAAAAGTCTGGGCGCTATAAGATGTATTTTTTCCAGAATATTATGCCATATCTCAGGCGGGAATGAACATTCGCGAAGTATACACAACGAGCAGTATGAAGGCTGACTGAATTTGCAAGAATTCTGAATGCGAGCATAATGAACTTAATTTTGTGTTCAATTCATTTAAATGGACGTTCCATTTAAGGTTTGACTGAATTGAGAGACCTAAAAATTTTGTTGCCTTTAACATCAGTCAATGGTACACTGTTCATTTTCAATGGAGCACAGAATTGTTTATTTGAAATGGAAAACTGCATTAAAACCGTTTTTTCGTTTACTATTAATTTGTTATTTCGGTCAGTGCAGTTTCTGAGATCGTTGTTTAAGGTACGAACATAACCAATCTAGAGCAATACCACGAATTCATATGAAGGTAATTTGGAAAGTAAAATGTCATGATCAATGACGTCAAAAGCTTTGAGAGATCTAAAATAATCCAATAGGTGCCTCGTTTTGATCCAATGATGAGGCGACATCTTTAAGAAAAGTAAATATAGCTGTTTCGTTGATTTTGATTTTCTAAATCCATGTTGGCAATCTGAAAGCGCGTCGTGTTTAGTGAGAAAGGTTTCCATTCGTACGTAAAAAAGTCTCTCTAATATTTTTGAAAAGACTGATAGAAGAGAAATGGGCCGATAATTTTGAATTTCATTTTTGTTGCCTTTTTGAAAAGCGGCTTAATTTTAGCTCTTCAACCACAACTTTACTAAAATCATTTGGCTTAATGAGTGAAGGACCAAATTAACGTACAAGTGGAATAAACGAGCGATTGAACCAATGAATGGATAAATGAATAAACAAAAACCAATGAATGAATAATTGGTTAAAAGAAGGATTGAACGATCAAATGAACAGAGAAAGTAACAAACGAAAGTGAGGATGAACGAGTGATAAGTGCATGGAAGCATACATATGATAAAAATAAATAAATACGTTCGTGTGGGGATTCACTTATGACTGTATCATTAGTTTAATATATACGGTACATAAACATTCTCGAAATGAGTGGCAGTGATGTATGAGTGACGACTGAATTAGAATGACGACAGGGCGTTGGTGGATGATTGGTTGGTTGTTACGGATTCCGGGCGCGTCAACTGCCATATTCATTAGTCCCGTAAGTCTAGTGCAGAATTTATCGCGCTGGATGGCGAGAACTAGCCCCGACCAATGGCGTCATGCAGGGCTTTTCCCCAATCATGTGTCTCCCACCAGCGTGGCACCGCCCCAGCCGGAACAAGCTCTAAGCAAACGACCAGTCTCCCGGCACGTGTGGTAGTGCAGTGAATGTTAGTGTAAATGTGGGGGTGAGGATGGGATAAGGAAGAAGAAGGAGAGATCGCGCGCGGTCCTTTGTTTGTTTGGGGCCGGTATTCCCTGGTGTTGATCAGAGAAACGACGGAAAACTACCGACCAGAGCAGCCGGCCTCTAGAATTCTTCTCCAGGCGTTGGTGGAATTTGAGGAAGGAAGCTCCCAAATTCCACCTACATCGACCAGGGGAAAACCTGGCTCCCAGACATGAAAGAAGACTGGTCATCCACTCCACCAACCCTACACGTCCGACTCAATGAAGGAGTGATCCGCTCGGACTCGCTGTATCTCACGGCCCCGCCGCGCGATCCTCGGCCGCTGCTCCTGGTCTGGGAGCGCCCGAGCGCCAGGAGTGCCGAAGTCAGGGGCGGGGGCGGTGGCGCTGGCTGTGGCGGTGGCGGTAGCGGTAGCGGTGGCGGTGGCGGTGGCGGTGGCGGTGGCGGTGGCGGTGGCGGTGGCGGTGGCGGTGGCGGTGGCGGTGGCGGTGGCGGTGGCGGTGGCAGTGGCGGCGGTGGCGGTGGCGGTGGCGGTGGCGGTGGCGGTGGCGGCGGCGGAGGCGGCGGCGGTGGCGGCGGGGCGGTGGCGGTGGCGGCGGCGGCGCGCGACCTCGTCCCGGGCGAACGAAGCGGGATCTCGCCGTGAACCGGCGCGTCGAGTTGGGCGGAAGAGCGCCCCGGTGCGGCGTCGACGCGGGCCGCCGCGCCGTGTGAACGCGGCGTCTCGGGAGCGAGCGGCGCGGAGCACAGCGTCCTCCTCTTCCTCCGCCCTGCGAGCACCAGGCGCCGACCGCTCCCGGCCACCTGGGTAACGGTGTCGCTGCCGGCTCCGCTCCGAGCATGTCGCCTCGAGCACTCGCGCCAGCCCGTCATCAAGAGACATGGCGGCGATCCGACTTCAGCCCATGAGCTTTGTCACATTCCGTGAGCTGTCGGACGTCAACGCACATCTGCATAAGCGATATTAAAGGCAGATTTGAGAGACATTGTGGTGAAATGATATTGTAATATATCACATGTGGCATGCTCAGAAATAAAAAATAGATATCCATGTACCTATATTTTTTTAAATATTCACACGATTTTATTTAGTGTTATGCGTAATCGAATAAACACTTTAAAATTATTCTCACTCAGGCTTACCTGTTGTCGCTAATGATGCGTGCTATGAATGTTTAAAAGATTGCACTGTGGAGAAGCATAACGTTATTCAGTTTCATTGTATCAAAGGCGCGTCGCTAATACGCATATAATGAGCATTGTGTAACAGATGTGTGTTTCGTTTTTCACTCAAAGAATATAAGGGCGTATTCCAGGCATGTCCAAAAGTAAGTTCCTCGAGGTCGTCAACTAAAAGAAAATAATTCGTGAAAAAGCATATATTGAACTATTTTCCTCATTATCACTAGCACAACTGAGACATTTGTCATTACGTGGATCTACATTTTTATCCCTGTTCTAAAAGTCTGCCGCTTGAGATACGCACCAGTGTTTGACAATCACCTCCAACTTTGCGTCACTGTTGTATGCGATATGCTGACGACAGGAATTTCTTGAAATGGAAGAAAATATGGAAATCGCAGAGAGTGATATTCGACTATAGGATGGATAGTGTGGCGTCATGGAGAAAAACACACAAACATTTACAAGTATGTACAAGTTTATTTACACGTATGTACAAACCAACTTTTGCTCCGAAACTACACACTTGAGAATTTCCGTGATACCCCACATAGCTAGGAGGCCCCGCCTCTTACACTACTCGCGCGCCACTACCGTGACCTCGTCACCGCAATAGGTACGACACGCTCCAGCCTGGGCGTAAGGTTTTGCGCATCGCGCGAGGTTTCCAGAATAAAACCCCGTGGAGCTCGTCGGCCTGATTTATACCAGAGTGTAGCCGTCACGTGACCGTCCTAAGTTTAGGAGGGAGGCTCGCGTCTACCACGTGACCTTCCCGGTCAAGCTGGCGTCCCCTTTGTCTACATGTATCCCAACGCCGGGGTGCCAAGCTATTCATGCCCGCAGCTATGCGATACTTCCGCTCCTCCTCCCACCCACGGCCGCCAACGTGACGCTACAATTGTCAACGCCTCCCAGCAAAATTGCAGCAGAAGATGTGTTATGATCCGAGCCGTATACGCCCGACCGTAAGACTATCCAGCCCTAGCCCGGATCTCGTCCCCAGCGCTTTCTGCCTTTTCTTACACCTCAAGAAATTCTTGCCCGGTCAGCATTACGGATATCACAGTGGTATACAGTTACAGGTGGCTGCCATACACTGGTACCAATCCTAGGAGGCAGACTTCCGCATCACAGGGAAACAAATGTTGATCCCACGCTGTGACCAACATCTCAGTTCTGGGGATGATTACGTGCCAAAATAGAGCAAAATGTGCTGTACTTTCTACAATAATGTTATTACATGCAATTCTATATTCTTTTTGTAGACGACCTAGGGAAACTTACTTGCTGGATGATCCTCGTGTATTTTACATACAAACCTCTTATATTCAACATTTCCTAAACGAAACTACTTTCTCACATCTATGAGCGGATTTTAAAAATTTTGAAATTATCACTTAGTTTCCTTGCCTTAATTTTGTGTGTGTGTGTTTTTTTTTTTTTTTATACGAGGGTAGGTGGAAATCTTCAAAAGACACCATGCGGCCCGTACCACATGATAGTGTGAGATTTTTACCCACTAAAACCAACCTCCCTTCTTCCATCCTCCCGCGGAACCGCCGTTAGGCATTACATCACGGGGAGTGGATTAGAGTGGCTTAGTCACAAGCCACTTCTCTTCGTCAAAACGTAGGAAGGGTCAAACGAGGATCAATCGACTTCCCTTCTTTCCCTTTCTATTCTCCTGAGCTCAGCTATTATGGTCTGCGCATACGAGCTCACCGCATCCCAGTTGGTTTCTGAGGCGAGCATGCACCCAACCATTGCTTCGGGTGTCAGCGGGTCGATCCCGAGTATACTCATAACGTGCCGTCGCTGCAGATGGTATCGCGGGCACTGGAAGAACACATGCTCGGCGTCTCGACAGCAGGTTCACATAATGGACAGAATGGGGTATCCTCAAGCTTGAACCTGTGGAGATATGCCAGAAAGCATCCGTGTCCAGACAACAGCTGTGTCAAGAAGAAATTTACTTCGCCGTGTTTACGGTTGATCCACGGTGCAATGGAGGAATCATGCGGTATGTCCATCTTCCTTTAATGGACTTGTCCCATCGATCCTGCCATTCGAGCAGTGTTGTCGAGCAGTCTGGGTTCCTCTTCTTTGTGATATCGCCTCCGTCTTTCCTGCGCCAAGATATCTACAGGAGGCATCCCCGGATGACGCACACTGCATCGTTTGACACAGTGCGGAATGCACAAGCTACCCGCAATGCTGATAACCTGTACACTGACGTCATCCTCGGATGTAACTATTTATCGACACGGAGTTGGCCAACTGGGGCTCCAGAGCAAGACGGACCTCACAATCCAAGGCCAGAAGCTTCCGTTTCTCCTGACAAGGCCCTATGTTGGGCATTAGTCTTGACAATGCTGCATTAATTATGCAGCTTTATTGCTGGCGTACTTCAGGTGGTCAGCAAATGTCAGACGGCGTCAATCATGAGACCAAGATATTTGATCGACGGCTGCGATACAATCTGGTGGTCTCCGACTTTGAGAGTGATGGTTTCTCTCTTTTTCCTGCTAGTGACCAGGATAACCTCAGTCTTGTGCTCAGCTAACTGCAGCCCTGAGGACTTCAACCACTGATCATCAATAGCGATCGCTTCGTTGCAAATATACACAATTTCCTCAATGTACTTTGCAACGGGGACGATATCAATGTCGTTCGCGAAACCAATATAACTGGTTCCTTCTGGGAGGGGATGCCGAAGAACCTCGTCATACATCACATTCCATAATGGTGACCAATACCGACTTTGCGGGAACCAGCCGTGATATTATGTACCTTCGGCCCATATTTGTATTGTAAATCAGGGCTCATTATCAGATACTCGGCCACAATCTTCCTCAGGTACGTTGGCACATTAAATCTGCGAGAGCTTGGTGAATATTACTCCACCTGGCAGAGTTGAATGCATTTTTAATATCTAACGTAACGACAGCACAGTACTGTTTTGGGCCTCTCTTCCATCTACTTCCTCCAATTGCTTGTCGGGCGGTGTTAATGACAAGCTGACTGCGTCAACAGTCGAGCGGCTCTGCGGAAACCATACTGATTTTCTGAAAGGCCTCCTCCTCCTCCACAGCTTTTTCTAGTCTGGTACTAATAATTCTTCCAGAACCTTGCCAGCTGTGTCCAAGCATACACAATGGCCGTATGATGATGGATCTTCGGATTCATTCCCTTAGGAGGAGCACCAAGCGCTGTTTTTTCCATCTTTCTGATACACCCTTCCTCAATACGAATAATAAAGATCCACAAAGATGTCGGTGTGAGCGAGTATCGCAGTCTGAGGGCAATATTGGGAATGTTATCCGGTCCGGGAGCCTTGTGTTGCGATTCTGCTGATTGCGTGCAGAATTTCTTCTTGCGTGACTGGAGGAATTATTTCTAGCTCAGATAACGCTATATTAACTGAGTCACCGGGGTGGTTCGGGATTAGGGCTGTCGCAATTCTGAGCAGCGTACTGGGGCAAGTTGGAGAACGTAGGTGCCGCTGTCTTAACCTTACACATGGTACACACTTTGTACGGCCTACCCCATGGATCCTTTTCCACCTCGTCACACAGGCTTTGGAGCATAAGCGTTTGCTCTGCGGATCTCTATCTTCAACTGGCTTCGAGCGAGTTTGTATTGCTCTTGCAATTGAGGAAAGTTGTCTCTGCCACGAGCTCTCTGGCACTGTCTTCTGGCTGAAGGCACCTCCGTCGTAATTGGGCGATTTCAGTCCACCAGTAAACTGGTGAACGTCGAGAGATTGCGCCCCGTCAGACATAGCCGCATCACAGGCTTTGCTATCCATTTCATCACCGCCCAGCTTTGTCATCTGCGGTACCTGTTGGCACTATCGTTCCAAACATTGCCGGAAAACTTCGTCGAACGTTTTGCATTCCACCCAGCTGGCTGATATTTCGGCACAAAATTATCCCTCCGCTGATTTTTCACCTCGTACAAAAGTGCCTGGTGGTCACTATGGGTATAGTGTTCACTAACTCTCCAGGACACTCCTATCTCAAAAGATTATCTGACATGAATGTCAGATCCACAACAGATCCCACGCCCCTCGGCGGAAGGTGTATGTCTCCTGTGTTGGCAAGCTCTACATTCAGAAGGAGAGGGATGCCAGAACTGCTCGATCTCGCTCATTAGTGGACGAACTACTCCCACTCAACCGCCCAGGCGTTGAAATTCCAGCTATCACCAAGGGTTTCGTCCTCTGCGTCGTACAATTAAGCGGTCAAGGAACTGCTCAAACTCGTCCATTGTCGCGTTTCGGTGAGGCATAACAGCTGTAGATGTAAACGCCGTTGATTTTTACCCAGACAAATCCAGCTCCGGGTCTCGTCATTACTTGCTGGAATGTGTGTTTTCCACAGGCCCAGATTGCCGCCTGGTTGTGCCGGTACGATAACCACGCTGTATCTTCCCGGTTAGTATACTGACTCGCATCCTATTGCTAAATCCGCCTCCCATTCCCTAACCGACTGTGCCAGGATATCCTGGGCGACTGCGCAATGGTTGAGATTGAGTTGTATAATTTCATTTTCTATCCGTTATTGCTTTCGCGCTTTTGCACGATGGACACCTGCTGCACCCAGTAGCATGTCTGCCTTGTTCCCTTTCCTGCACAGCAAGCACTTTAGGTCATTTGTGCATGACTTAGCAAGGTGATCATCACCACCACAATCATGCACAAGTTGGACCGGTCATGTGTGTTTTACATGCTTTCTGAGGTGTCCAAAATCCAAACATCTGTAACACCTCAGGGGACCTTTCTTCTCACGCAGAGTGCTGTACACCATCCTATTCTTATTTTACCGATGGCAACAATTTCTTAGCCACCGCAACAGGAACGCTGATTATTGCTACCTGTGTTCCACCATAGGATGGTCTTAGGATTTGACCACAGTAGCTGGAGATCACTGGCTTCGGGAAGTTTGATCCACCAGAGCCCTATGCACTTCCTCTTTAGTTGTGACCTCATCCAGGTCCTTCACCTGAATAGTCACGGTGTGAGTGAGACCCTCACATCAGCGTCCGATCCAAACACCTTCTTACAGAGGACTGAAAATCTGTAGTTTCGTCCTCCGGCAAACCGCTTCAGTTGCAGAAGGAGATCGCCGCCAGCTGTCTTCCGGATGTGCGTGACATTCTCACCCAGATCTTTAAGCTCAGGGTCAGTTTTCATTTTTTAAGGATGTCCGCGTACGACAGCGCGTCGTCCTTCTTCTGATCATCAGGGCATCTGGTCTGGGTGGCTTTTTCCGTTTTAGAACGCTTACGCGTTCTCTACGAGTGACCACTTGCCACTCGGGCTCTTCTCGTGCCACTTCGATCTTGTCGTGTTATTTCCGCAGAAGGTATTTCTGCCCGGATTTTATCTCCGTTTTTCGCAGACTCCTTCCTTACCTTGGGCACCTGGGAGTTCGGTTTCGCGAAGGATCGCTTCTCGTTACTAGTACTCCCGCAGCTACCTTCTCAGGGACGTCTGAGTGCACTCTTCCTTCCCAGTAGTTTTGTTGCACTGAGGATCTGGTCTGGGTGATCCTCCTTTGCAGTGCTACCACCTCATTAAAGTGCGTATGGATCGAATACGCCAATTTCTTAATCTCACCATGAACATTATGGCGAGGCTTAACAAAATTGAGAAGCTCAGTTATTTTCTTCAAGGCACACAATGCCTGTTGTTTCGCAAGATCATCACTAGTAGCAAAGGATACTACAGCAGCCCAGTGGTCCACTGCTGAAGTACTGCGGTCGCTGGTTGACGACGCCTGGGAGCCCGCTTGCTCACTCCCAACAGACGCCGGTACTGGGGATCCGGGCCCCTGCACCGTAAACTGAGATCCCAAAAGACCTTCCATATTGGTTTTTTGACTGGGGTGTCCTTCCCCGCCTGTTGGTCCGTGAGAGGTATTTTAATTGCCTCTTGACCTCTATATCTAGAGATT
>CAXIVR010001376.1:0-28217 GCA_964035755.1 Teleogryllus oceanicus
TTTTTCCCCGGCCCAAAGTGGGTTTTCAAGACACAAATAAATTTGTATGTCGGCGCATTTTACGCCCCTTTTTGTTTATGGAGAGGGCCCTCACCTCCTTCATTTTTTTCCGTAAATTGTATTTGTTTTTTTTCCGCAGCTGCCAATTTTGCATCGGGAAAACGAATATAGAAAATTGTTTATGTAATAAATGTTATATTGAAAGTTTTTTGATTTATATCTCCGATTTGAGATCCTAAAAAGTTGGGGATATTTTTCATTAAAACCGGGGCCCATTTGAAAAGTTCATGTGACGACAAAACCGATAGCTTGAAGCTTTTGTTAGCTTTATAATTATCTCCTTAGGCAAATGCATGGTCAGTTCGCTATTTTACGTAGCGAAAAAATGTTTGTTTTCCCAGCTGGCACCGATTAAAAAATTTCATTAAATAAGAGGTCAGCCGTTTGAGATTTAAAGGGACTAGACCCCCCCGCCGCCCCCCGCGCGCTCCCCCCGGGCCCGCCGCCAGGGTCCCGAGGCCCCGAAGCTCGCGCCCTTTCGTTTCGGCTTCGAGACAAACGATGGGCCCCCCCCGGCCCCCCGGGGGGGGCGTTGGTTTCGCCCGGGCATCCCCCCGGGCCGCCAGACGCGGCGCGAGCGTGTAGGAGCGTTTAGATGGAAGCCGATTTGGGACATTACTCGCCCCAAATTTCGGGGTCGCGGCAGCCAGCGGGTCACACCCCGGGCACCCACCAGTTTCAGATGATGGTGTACCGAACCTCCCCAAAGACGTCGAACAAGTACACCCGGTCCCGTCCGTCGAAAAGCTTTCCACCCCAGATGCTTTTGAAAGAAGAAAAAGATTTTTTTGCGGGGGCAGCCCCGCGCGCGCGGCGGGGGAGCGCCCGAACGCCGGGCGAACCTCGAAAGGCACCGCTTCGTGTTCGGGGGTCGACCTGAGGCGCGCGGCGCTCCAAGAGGAAAAGCGAAAAAGCCCCGGCCCCGGGCCTCCGGGTTTTTTGGGGGCCCCCGCGGCCCCGCCCGTGAGCTTTCGTTAATGATCCTTTCCAAAGGGTTTAAGGGAAAACCTTTTTTAGATTTTTTCTTCCTCTAAAATTCGCGGTCATCTTTCGGCTCTACGGCCCCGGGGAAAGGGGCCGGGGTCCAAGACCTCACAAAATATTCAATCGGTAGTAGCGGGGCGGTGTGTACAAAGGGGAGGATTAATCAGCGGGAAGTAAGATTTTCCCCTTACAGGCATTCTCGTTGGTGGGGAAGAATTTAAGCCCAATCCCAGAGAAGGAGTTTCAACGGGGGACCCCCCCTTCGAGCGGAAAAAACGTTGATACCCTTTGGTAGGGGCGTGCTGCCCGGAACATCTGGGCATTACAGACCTGTTATTGCCCCACTTCCCTGGGCTGGAAGCCGCCTGCCCCTCTAAGAAGAGTGTTGGCCCCGGGCCCGACAGGGATCCCGGGGGGGACTATTAGTGGGGTGGGATCTCGCCCCGTTATCGAAATTTAAACAGACAAATCACCCAAGGAACCCAAGAACGGCCATGCACCACCACCCCCCCAAAAATCAAGAAAGAGCTCTCAATCTGTCAACCTTTCCGGTGTCCTGGCCGGGATGAGGTTCCCCGTTGAGTAAAATTAACCCGCAGGCCCACGTCTGGGGTCCCCCTTTCCGTAAATTTTCCTTTTGTTTCAGTTTTGCAACCAACCCCCCCGGAACCCAAAGATTTTGGGTTTTCCCCCGGAGGCCCCCCGCCGTGACATCAAAACATCCACAGCGGATCGCTATTTGGGCATAGTTTAGGGTTTTAAAAACTAGGGGACCATCGCCTTGGGAACCCTCTAACTTCGTTCTTGATTAAAAAAAACATTTTTTTCAAACGTTTTCTCCAGTTCGTCTTGCAAACCCAAGAATTTAAATTTAACGTCGCAATACGGATCCCCCCGGCAACCCCCATTAATCATTACCCACTTAAAAAACCAACAAAATAAAAACCGAGGTCCATTCCATTATTCCATGCAGATATTCGCAGAAAAAGGCCTGCGTTAAGCACGTTAATTTGTTAAAAGGAAAACGTGCCGGCCCGCACGACACCAGTTAAGAGCACCGCGGCGGGTGAGATCGGGGGCCGGGCCCTTTCCCCGGGGCCGCAACGCCCCGAGAACCAGGCCCGGCTGCGATTGCTCACGCCGAGCCCGGCCCGAGAGCGCCTGCCGCCGCGGTCGGCCGCGCCCACTGGCAGATTTCCCCGCACGCATGCCGTTGACACCGACGAGCGGTGAACCGGCAGGGGGGCACAGGTCAAACTACGAGCTTTTTTAAACCCCAGCAATTTTTATACGCCATTAGAGCTGGAATTACCGCGGCTGCTGGGAAACCGACGGCCCCCTAATGGGGAATCGTTAAGAGATTTAAATGTTCTCATTCCGATTACGGGGCCCGGGTGAGTCCTGCACGTTATTTTTCGTCACTACCCTTCCCCTGCCGGAGTGGGTAATTTGCGCGCCTGCTGCCTTCCTTGGATGTGGTAGCCGTTTCTCAGGCTCCTCCCCGGGAATCGAACCCCTGATTCCCCGTCACCTGTTACAACCATGGTAGGCGAAAAACCTACCATCGTCAGTTGATAAGGCAGACATTTGAAGGACACGTCGCCGGTGCGGAGACCGTGCGATCAGCCCAAGGTTATCCAGAGTCACAAACGGAACGACCGGGCGACCCGGCGATTGGCTTTGATCTAAAAAAAGCGTCCTTCCTTCGGGTCACGACTGAAATGCATGATTAGCTCTAGAATTCCCACAGTTATCCAAGTAAAATTTTAGGTCCAGGAACCATAACCGATTTAATGAGCCATTCGCGGTTTCACTCTACAACAGTTTGTACTGAGGCATGCATGGCTTAATTTTTAAGACAAGCATATCACTACTGGCAGGATCAACCAGGAGCCAGGCTCCGCGCCCGCAAGCCGCCCCCCGAAAGCGGCGGCCCGTTCGAACCGCCCCCTGCTCGCCGCCTTCCTCTCCCTCTCCCCCCGTGAGGCCGTGGCCCCGCCGACGCTCGCGAGGAGCGTGGCTTTGCGTTCATCGCCGGATGCCGAGCGTACCCGGAAAGGCGAAGAACGACGAAAAAGGTCGCGCATAGGGTCGCATTTCAGAGGGCCGCGTAGCCGTGACGGAAGCCGGAATACAGGACCGGGCAAGGCCCCACTGGCAAGCCGAAAACCGACGGCCGAAAGCGCCTAGCCAAGGAAGACGCGCCGACTGTGGCCCTGCTGGCGAGGCGGCTCGTTAGGGGTATTTGCTAGCGGCTTCCTTCGCAGTCTCCGCCCCGAAGCCAGGAACGCCGTCAAAACGCTTCGGGGCCCCCTGCCGCCCTGGGGGGCCCCCGGGGTTTCCACGTCAAAGCCCTGAACCCGGAAAGGGCCCGAAAGCGTGCCCCGGGGGCATAGGGGTTTGGTCACCACCGGGGACCTCTCCCTTTGGGGTGCTCTTTAAAGACTGGGCCCCAAATTTTTTCAAAGTCCTTCGCGTTTTTCACTGCCCGGCCGGGATTTTTTCAAAGTCATTCGCGTGTGCTCTTTCACTGCCTCGGCCGAACCTTTTTCAAAGTGTTTCGCGTGTGCTCTTTCTTTTGGGAGGGCATGTGTTTTTGTCCCCCTAATTTTTGGGGCTCTAGTCACAGGGGCCCAAGGAGGTGGTCGGGTTTAATGACCGGCCCCCCGCCGCCTGGCCCGAGTCCGTAAAATTTTTTTGTCCGCGTAATTTTTCAAAGTTTTTTGCGTGTGCTTTTTTCATTCGAGGCGCATGTGTTCTGTGCCCCTAATTTTTGGGGGCCAGCGGGGGTTTTTTTTCGGCGTCCGAACCCGGAAAATGGTCTGGGATTTTTGATAGGTTGTTCCCGACCCGAAAAGGCCCGGGGAACAGGGGTTTCGCCCTGCTTTTTTTTTTCCAAGTTTCCCCCCTGGAGCGGGCGCGCCGGATTTGGGTCTCCCGGCAGGGCCGCGCTCAGAACCACCTGGCCCCCTATAATGGGAGAAACCCCCGGCCATGATTTTTCCGGGGGGGTTGGCCAAAATTCCTGGGGGATCGAGGCCCCCGCCGGCCGGGGGGGCTTTTTTCAGCCCCCGTGAAGTGCCGGTTCCCCCGTGTTGTCCGTTTCCCTTCCCCGGAAGGGGGCGCGCCGGACTTGACCCGGCCCGGGCCCGCGCTCAGAATGTTTTCACCCCCCCATAAAGGAAAAACCCTCGTTTCCCCCGACCTCACGGGCTTCGTTGTTTTTTCCCCGGGGCGACGCCGCGTGGGCCCGACAACCCTTTTCCCGAGGCCCCGAAAACCGACCCCCCGGTGAGGGGAAGTGGGTTTTGGGGGGCTGTCGCCCCCGGAGGGACTCGTACGGGGGGGCGTTGGTTGTTTAACGTTGTTTATCGATGTTTAAAAAAAATTGCCGGAACAGGGACTACGCTGGACTTTTCGGGGAAATTTTTTTGGGGGTTTCCCCCCCGGATTTAGCCCTTTGCGAAATTGTTGCTAAATTGTTGCAAAATTTGTTTATATTTTTATGGTGGGTCCGAAAGCACCCCGGAGGAGGGGCGGTGGAGCCCGTTCGCCCTTTCCCTCTCGGTTCTCGAGATACGGCTGGGTTGTTTATAAAAAGCCGATCGGGGGGCCCGGGTTTTTTTTCCTGCTCGGTCGCCCGCGAGCGCCCTGCCGGGACGGCGCCGGCCCCGGTCGATATCTGCCCGCGGCCGAGTTATTCCCCCAAAACAATGGAAAAAACAAATTCGCAAAAGGCCGAAACGAAGCGTCGGACGTCGTCGACCCGCAGGGACCTTTTCGTCGGGGGAGGACGTTTCCTGTGGGGCGGCGGCGGTCCGGTTTCAAAGGCCCGGCGGCGGGGGAAAAGGGCCCTTTAAACAATTAATTTTGGGAAAATTGAGCCCCGAAACGGAGGGGGTCGGAGGCCGCGGCGCCGGAGCCCTTTTCGGTGGAAGGGAGGCTTTTTTTATCGATCCCCGGGGCGGGGCGGGGTTTCCCGGGCCCGGGGGTTCGACCCGCGTCGCCGATTTTTTCGTTTTCGCGGCGGGCGGGTTTCGCGCGCGGCGTCGGACGCGGGACGACGCGGCGAGTCCGACGCCGCCGGCCGTTTCCCCGCGACTTTTCCCCCGAGCTATTCGCTTTTTACATCACGAACCGGGCGGGGGTTCCCTTTGAAAATTTTTGGAAAATTTTAAATGCCTAAAAAGATTGTGTTTTGGATGTAAACCCCTCCAGTGAAGCCATCAATCATCTTAGAAGACCATCTGAGAAGAAAAACATCCATTATTTATAAGGTTTATTCTTTAATTAGGTTTAACATGGTACCATATGAATAATTTTTAAACCCTTTTAATTTTCTTTTAAAAAGGTAATATTTATGTTAAACTGGGGATCTAAAGGCCCAAAGGGGAAGGTTTTTGAAAACCTGAGATTTTTTTTTTAGTAAGAGCTTTTTTTTGGCCTCAGTGGATCTGAAAAAAAATTTATGTTTTATGCAAAAATTTTTTTTCTCATTTAAAAAACAGGTTTTTGTTTATTATAAAAAACCCAATTTGTCCTACGGGATTCTTCTATCAAAATCCGGCATCTACATCAAATTTGGGATTTTTTGACACCTCATTCACCTCTGTAGCTTCAGGGTTTGACGTTTTTTGGTCAATTTGAAATATTTTTAATCTGTATTTTTTGAAGCAGCTACAGTGCCTGCGGAATTTACAGGGTTCGCTGGCATCGAAGGTGTCAAGAGGGTCACATACCCTGCAGGCGTTACCCTTTTCGATTCTTTTTGGGAAAGAGGTTCCAAATTATCGATCCATGCCTTTTTCCCCCGCTGTAACCCCCCCTTTACGGCGTTTCCCCCTTTGCCAACCACTATAAAGTAGGGGTCCCGCGCAGCCGGGCCCTTGTTCTTTTTATTTCGCAGTCTAGTTTATGGTATTGATTCCTTTTTTAGAGCCCGGCTCCTTCAGAGTCGTTATGTTTATTTAATTTGTAAATAGTAAATTTTTAAATAGTAGTTTTTTTTTTTCCTTTCCGAAGTATGTTAGTTTGTTTAAATTTCAATAGATCAGTTTATGAAGACTAAATTAATATTGTTTTCATTTCGTCAGTGAAGCCTGAGCCATGGTTTTTTTTTTTTTATTGTTGGTTCCCTTTTAACCAAAAAATTTTTAATGAAAATTTAGTGCATAAATGTATTTTATTTTATTTGGACTTGGAAAAAGGAACCTTTCTTTGAAAAAGAATATGCTGTTAAGAAATGCCAAGATTTGCTTGTTTATGGGTTTTTTGCAGCCCGTTTACTACAAAGTTTTGTTTATGTATGCCGCTGACCCCTGATTGGGGAGGTTCAGCCAAGTTTACTGCGCACTACTTTTTGAATGTTGTTAATGTTGCAGTTCCTGCCATAAGAAGACGGCCCCTTTTTGGGCCCCTTTTTGGGAATTTATGGAAAGGTGCCCCGGGGTGGGGTGTAAGTCGGCGCTTTCCGCATTCGGGACACGGGAGATTACGTAAAGGGCTTGTTTTGGTCGTGGGGAGCTCGAACCGGGGGCCCTTTTTTGCAACGTCACGGCCCCCCAGCCGGCAGAGAAGTCTTTTGGGTCAGCCGTCACCGGCACGCAGCGGGGGGTCACGTGCCGACCTTGTATGCGGCACGCTGATCGGCGTCGTGTCTAGGAACAGTTTTGTTCAGCGAGAAGGGGGGCGCTCATGTACCGTTTTCTCGCTTTCCCCCAAACCTTTGCTGCATTCCCATGTTGGGATGGTTGGGCATAGTAAGAAATCCATTTCAAGAATTTTGGATTGTGCACTCCAATGAAAGTTTGTTCCATGGTCAATGTAGTTCTGTTTATCACGAATGGTAAGAAAAAAAAGGGCCCAAATACGGCTTCTTTTTTGCAAATTTGTTTATATAGTTTTTAGCTACCCTCCTAAATTGGGCACCAAAAAGGGAGATTATAAGACAGTATTTTTGTGCTAAAGGGATTTGGGTTGATGCGCTTTCTGTTTGTGTTACCTTTTTTTTTAAGGTTTATGTTTAAATTTTTTCGCCCTAAAGTGGGGGTTTTTTTTGAGGTCGACTGGGAAAATTTTTAATTTGGGATGTCGGCGCATTTTAACGCGCCCTTTTTTCATGTGAGAGGTTCGACTGTCCTTCATTCTTGTTTGTAAATTGGTTTTTGCTTCGTTTTTCCTGCAGCTGTTTTGGAACCTGCGCATCAGGAAAAAACCCAAAATATTTAAAAATTTTTTTAAAAAATGATTGTGTTTAAAGTTATTCGATTGTCATATCTCCTGAGAGATCCTATAAAATTGGGATATTTTTTATTAAAAAACCCGGGGCCCATTTGAAAAATTCAAAGGGGAGACAATCTTTTTTTTTGATAGCTTTGGTTTTTTTTACGGGGTAATATCTCCTTAGGGAAAAGAGGTCAGTTCGCTATATATTACGTAGGAAAAAATTTAAAGTTAAAGTGTGTTTTCCAGCTGGCGACCGTACAAAGTAAAATGTCAGTAATTATGAGGTCACCCAAAATTGAGATTTAAATGCCCAAGCGGTGGGGGCCCGCCGCGAATCGCGCCTTCCGCCGATATCTCGGAAAGGGGGCCCGGCGGTTGAGGCCCGGAGCTTTTTTCTTGTCCGGCGAGCCTACCGCGTGGTGGAGCGGATTTTTCCCCCCGCGTTCGCGCGCCAGGCGGGGAAAACCCCCCGCGCTTTCCGCTTTTTCGGGCGCGACGGAAATTTTCAGCGAAAGACAAAATCCCCGGACGGCCCCGCGAAGACGCGTCCGGCGCCGGCCGCATCCGATGCGATTTTTACTTTTTGGGGTTATCTGCTTTAGATCACGAAACTCGGCGCGGGTTTCCTAACCCTGTTTTTGCGGTCCCCGCCGGTTTGGGCGCTCTCCGATAGCTCGGAAAAAGGGCCCAGCGGCCGAGGTCCAGAGCTTTTTTCGTCTCGGGGAGCTCACCGCGTGGTTTACGCCGGGTTTTTCCGCGCGTTCGCGCGCCAGGCGGGGGAAAACCCCCTTTTTCGCGCTTTTCCGCGCTTTGGGCGCGACCAAATTTTTTTAGCGAGCGGCAAAATACCGCGGACGGCCCCCCCGAACGCGTCCGACGCCGCGCCGCGTCCCGATGCGATTTTTACTTCCCGAGATCCGCGTTCTTTGATCACGAAACTTTGGCGCGGGGCCTAACTCCCGATTGCGGTCCCGCCGCGTTCCCGGGCGTTTCCTCTCCGATAACCGGGAAAAGGGCGCCAGCGACTCGGGGTCCAAGAGCTTTTCTTCGTCTCGACGAACTCTACCGCACGGTGTTGACGCGGGTTTTTCCCGCGGCGCGTTCGAGCCCAGGGGGAAAAAACCCGGTTTACGCGCTTTCCTGTTTTTCGACGCGACGGAAATTTTTTAGCGAAACGAGAAAATACCGCGACGGCCCTCGCGAGACGCGTCCGGCGCCGCAAGCCGCGTCCCGATGCGATTTTTACTTCCCGGAGTTATCCGCGTTCTTAGATCACGAAACCTTCGGCGCGGGCTGCCTAACACCTGCTCACGGTTCCCGCCGCGTTTCGCGACGTTTCTCCCCGATATCTCGGAAACGGGCGCGAAGCACTCGGGGTCCATGAGCTTTTCTCTTCGTCTCGGCGAGCTCTACCGCGCGGTGTTGACGCCGGATTTTTCCGCGCGCCCGTTCGGGCGCCAGGGGTCGAAAACCCCGTTTTTGCGCTTCTACGCGCTTCGGACGCGACAAAACCGCAAAGAAACGAGAAATACCGCGGACGCTCGCGGAGGCGCGTCTGACGCCGCAGACCGCGACTCGGTGCGACTCTCGACCGCGGAGTTATTCGCGTTTTTCGCCTTCCGCCACGTGGTTCGGTCGGTTTTTATTTCTTTCGCGTCCCAACGACGCGCCGGACGGCCGCGACGAACGCGACTCGGAGCCACCCGCGCGTCAGCCCGAGAGTCCCCGCGAGTTCCCGGAGGCCGGGGTTCGAGATCGGACGGCTCGCGGTTTCCCGCGCGCGACGGAGACGCGAAAATCGAGGCGACGCGCCCTGGAGATGCCGCGTCCGACGCCGGAAACCGCGTCTCGATATCTCTTCTCGTTCGTCCGCAAAAATTCCGACCGAGCCTCCGAAGCCGATTCGGCGTCGACCTCCCATCACGCGCCGCGGCTCCGACAGGAACGCGGACGGTCGGAAACCGATAGACGAGCTTTCGTCTACGATATCGCCGAGTACGGGGGCCTGGGTTCGGAAAACACCTGAGTTATTAGCCTCAAAGTACCCTTACTTTTACCTCTTTCTCTTTAGGACTCTGTTTTCGCAGGCTCTACGGAGGCGGCCTGTGGGTACGCGCTTTACGACGGATCCGACGAGACTCCGATTAGGCAGGCGCCGGAGACGAACCGTTTTCACATTTTAACGTAGATCGCCCGAGGAACGCGGAAAAATGTTAAAAAAATTCCGGGAAAATTGTTTACGTGAATTGTTTAAACAATTTTCCTTGTTTACCGCGCGAATCGAACGCCGATTTTTTTCCGAGTAGCCCGCGCGAAGACGCGTCCGACGGCGCAAACCGCGCTTCGATCCGACGCCGGAGCCCGGAGTTACGGCGTTTCGAAAAGCATGGTCCCCACCTCAGCCCTGTTAAATTTCGAAATTTAAGTGCCTACAGCTTACTGTGTTTTGTGATGTAAACCCTCCAGTGAAGCCAACAATCATCTTAGAAGACCATCTGAGAAGAAAACACATCCATTATTTATAAGGTTTATTCATGTAATTAGGCTTAACATGGTACCATATGAATAACTTTTTAACTTAATTTCTTTTAAAAGGTAATACTTACAGTTAAACTGTGATCTCATGGCCATGAGAAGGCTTGAAAACCTGAGATTTTGTTATAAAGCTAAGTTTGTCTAGTGTGGGATCTGAGAAAAATTTATAGTTTTATGCAACAATTTTTTCTCATTTCAAAACAGGTTTTTGTTTATTATAAGAGAACTACATGTCATACCGATTCTTCTATCAAAATCCGGGCATCTTACATCAAATTTAGGACATTTTGACACCTATTCACCTCTGGTAGCTTCAGATTTGACGTTTTTAGGTCAATTTGATATATTTTCAATCTGTATTCTGAGTAGCAGCTACAGTGTCTGGTGGATCACAGGGTTCGCTGGCACGTATTAGGTCAAGAGGGTCACATACCCTGCAGGCGTTACTCCTTACGCATTCTTTGGCAAAGAGGTTCCAAATTATCGATCCATGCCCCGCCGTAATCCCCTCACGGCCGTTTCCTCTTCGCCAACCACTATATAAAGCATGCGCGTCTCTCGCGCAGCTCGCCTCTTGTTCTTGTTATTTCTACTACGTCTAGTGATGCAGTATTGTTGATTCTTTTAGAGCCCGGCTCCTTCAGAGTCGTTATGTTTATCAATTTGTAACAGTATGTGCTGTAAATAGTAGTTTTTACTTTTCCTTGCCGGGCTTACGTTAGCTTAAGCACTACAATAGATCAGTTATGAAGATCAAATTAATATTGTTTCATTCTGTCAGTGAAGCCTGAGCCATGGTTGTTTTTTATTGTTGGTTCCCTTTGAACGCAAAAACAATATATTAATGAAATTGAGGCATAAATGTATTTAATGTGTTGATTTGGACTTGAAATGGAATTTTACTTGAAATGATTATGCTGTTAATGAAATGCTAATGATTTTGTTAATGTTTATGTTGTTTGCAGCTCGTTTACCATAAATGTTATGGTATGTCGCTGACTCTCTGATTGGTGAGGAGGTTCAGCTACGATTGCGCACATTTATGAATGTTGTTAATGTTGCAGTTCCCGCTTGGTAAGAGACGGCACTTGGCCGCTTGGCAATTTATGGAAAGGTGTTCCGGCCGGAGTGTGTGTCGGCGCTTGGCCGCATCTGGCACACGTGAGACTACGTAAAGGCGTTTGTTTGGCCTGTGCGGTAGCTCGAACCGCGGCCCTTGGTTGTAACGCTGCGGCCCCGTAGCCGGCAGGAGAAGTCGGTCACAGCCGTCACCGGCACGCAGCGGTGGGGTCACGTGCCGACCTTGTATGCGGCATGTTGATCGGCGCTCGTGTCTAGGAACAGTTTTGTTCAGCGAGCAGCGGCGGCGCTCATGTACCGCCTTACTCGCTTACGAGTAAACTTGCTGCATTCCTATGTTGTATGGTTACGAAAGGTATAGTAAGAAACGCATTTCCAAGAATTTTGCACATGCACTCCATGGTGCTGGCTCCACGGCCTGGCGTAGTTCTGTTTATCATGAATGTTATAAGAAAGAAGGCCAGCACGGGCTTCTTTAGCAAATTTGTTTATGTACATTTCTATCTACCCTGTCCTAAATTGGGCATTCAAAGGTAGATTATAAGACAGTATTTCTGTATGTGTTAGCGCGAAGTTGTTGATGCGCTACTAAGTTAGTGTCTACCTTTTCTTCATAAGGTTTATGTTTGAATCTTCAGCTTCTCGCCCTAAAGTGCGGGTTTTTCGAGAGGTCGACTGAAATTATTAATCCTGTGTGGGCGTCGGCGCATTTAACGCGCCTTTTGTTCATGGAGACGGCCTCGACCGTCCTTCATTCTTGTTCCAAATTGTATTCTGCTTCGTTTTTCCCGCAGCTGTTTTGCAACCTGCGCATCAGGAAAACCAATATATGTAAAATTGTTTATTCAATAAATGTATTGTGTTGAAAGTTATTTGATTGTCATATTCTGGATTTGAGATCCTATAAAGTTGTGATACTTTTTCATTGGCAAAACTCAGCGTCCATTTGAAAAGTTCATGTGATGACAATCTTTTAATTTCGATAGCTTTAGAAGTTTAGCATTGCATAATTATCTCTTAGGCAAATGCATGGTCAGTTCGCTACATATTACGTAGCGAAATTATGTTGATAATGTGCCGTTTTCAACAGCTGGCGACCGTACAAAGTAAATGTTAGTAATTATGAGGTCAGCCAAGTTTGAGATTTAACATTAAAATTGGCGACCGTGGCAGGACAAAAGGATCCAACTTTATGAAACAATTCACAACTTATTAATAATTCATTTTTCTTTCAGCTTAAAGTTTAATTTGTTTACAGCTGATTTTGTCTCCACGTTGTAACGGTTTCACGAGTTCACCTCGTGTTTGCCTTTGAATTTATTTGTTTCGGGTTACTTTTGTAACGCCTTTCTTTGTTATTTGCTTCAGCTCACATAATACTTTCAGCATGTCTAACTCCGAACCTCCTGCTGAGGAAGTCGTGAATCTGATAGAGAATGTTGTGGAAAATGGCTGCGTTGAGCATTATGAGCCTTTGTTGTTTTATTTAATATCAAGGAAGATTTCTTCCTGCGGTTCAAGCATGCATCTAATTTCTGTTAATATGATCTTGCGAAATTCGATTCTGTTTGGGATTTTCGTGAGCAAATAATACTGAGGTTGAGAGTTTCAGCAGAGGCGTCCTTTGTAATAACTCCTTTTGCAGTTGGTCAATACGAAGGGGAGGAAGAGCTTCAAAGCTTCGTCATCTCCAGCTCATGACAGTGAGGTTCGAGTGATACGCTGAGCAGTGTGAATCGAAGCAAATAACAAAGAAAGGCGTTGCTAAAGTAACTCCAGAAGACAAATAAATAGCAAACACGAGGCAAACCGTGAAATGTTACAATGTGAACAAAATCGCTGTAAACAAATTAAACTTTGCTGTTAAAAATACAAATAGTTAACAAATAAAGGTTGATTGCCATGTTGATCTTTTAAAACTTGAGTTGTCGTTGGCCTGTTAAATTAAACTTGGCTGACCATATCACAACATTTATTTTTGTATTAGTTTGAGCTAGCCATGAAAACAGCACACAACACAATTTCACATATAGTGAACTGACTGAGCGCATTTCAGCCTACATAATTATAGCAGCTGGTCACAAAGCTTGTTATCGAAATTAAAGATTGTCGTCACACTTGGGTCCAATGGAGGTTCTGTGCCTTAATGAAAAGGTATCACAATCTTTATAGGATTCAAATCAGGGGAGTTATGACATCAATATCTTTCGTCACAATATATTTGAATAAATACTTACATATATTGGTTTTTCCCGCAGCTGTTTTGCAACCTGCGCAATTTGGTGAAAACCAATATATGTAAAATTGCCGGTTCAATAAAATGTATTGTGCTGAAAGTTATTTTGATTGTCATATCTCCTGATTTGAGATCCTATAAAGTTGTGATACCTTTCATTAAAACTCAGCGTCCATTTGAAAAGTTCAAGTGTGACGACAATCTTTTAATTTCGATAGCTTAGAAGCTTTTGTGTTAGCTTTGCATAATTATCTCCTTGTGCAAATGCATGGTCAGTTCGCTATATATTAGGTAAGCGAAAATTTATGTTATTAATGTGCTGTTTTCAATAGCTGGCGACCGTACAAAGTAAAATGTTAGTAATTATGAGGTCAGCCAAGTTTGAGATTTAACACAAAATTGGCGACCGTGGCAGACAAAAAGGATCCAACTTTATAGAAACAATCAATAACTTGTATTAATAATTTGTATTTCTTTTTCTTTCAGCTTAAAGTTTAATTTGTTTACAGCTGATTTTGTTCCACGTTGTAACGGTTTCATTGAGTTCACCTGTGTTTGGTTCTTTGAATTTATTTGTCTTCAAGTTACTTTGTAATGCCTTTTCTTTGTTATTTGCTTCAGTTCACATACTTCAGCATGTCTAACTCCGAACCTCCTGCTGAGGAAGTCGTGAATCCTCGGAGATGATTTAGCTTTGTGCTCGCCTCCTTCGTATTGACCAGCCGTGAGGAAAGAGAGTTATTACAAAGGACGCCTCATCACCTTGAAAATTTCTCAACACCGGCGGTAACGTACATGAAATCCCGCATAGGATTCTAAAACTTTAGAATCGATTTCGCAAAGTTCCGCGTAATTCAACAGAAATTAGATGCATGCTTTAGTGCAGGAGAGCCAGGCAACGAAAAGGCAGATTTCGAGAATAGATATTTCGCCCTGATAGCCAGAGCCTCGCAGTGGCACAAGAGCGTAAACGGCAAAGGCCGGGTCTGTCTCGGCGCAGCCGAGTTTAGTTGCTCCGCCCGTATTAGAGCCAGTGGTTTTCGACCGCGGCCGGTCTCATTCTGCCAAGCAGAGTACCCCATATTTATCGTCAAATCCGTTCCGGCCCGGGAAACAAGGAGGCAGGCATTTTCTGTAGATACCGCGTCTCGCGTACGCCAGTGCCTAGTTCTGATGACGAATATGACGAGGTACCCTCGCCTTTCCAACGCCCCGCGTATTCACGGTATCTATTTAGGCCGCGCCTACCTGTTTTGAAAATTCCTTCATTTTCCGGCAATGATTCCGAGTGGGAGCATTTTTTCTCTTTATTCGAAAGTTTAGTGCATAATTCCTCTGACCTGCCAGAAATTGAAAATGGCACTTTGCCAATCTTTATCTACTGGTAGCGCTGCAAAGCTAATTGCCGGTTTGCCTTACGTCGCGGAAAGTTATGCCGAAGCGATTCGGTATTCTTAAAAATAGATATGAAATCCTAAGCTCGCAAGCATAAAATTAATTTCATCTTTTATTTAATTACAATATGATCGCAGCATCCAGTGCTAGTCGTTTATTCGCGTTGTTGATCACTTCAAACGTAATGTTCGTGCTTCCAAGGTTCTAAAAGAACCCGTGGAATATTGGGATTCTATCCTAATTTTTCTACACTCCAAGTTAGATGAACACATGCATAAAGACTGGAAGCGCATTCGGCGCAACACGCGTATTAACTCTTGACAATTTATACTCTGGTTCTTGAGGCCAGAGCCACGTGCCTTGCTAATGTAGCTGCTGATAGGAGAAGTAAAGAAAGGGACACGCCTGTCAATACTAAAAGCAGGAATTTCACTTCGATCGAACGAAGTGTGTAACTTTGTGCGTTGTTCGTACAACTTCATAAAGTGTAAATTATTTCTGAAAATCACCTTTTATGATAGATACACACTCGTCAAAGAAAACCGGCTTTGCTTTGTGTGCCCTGAAGTCCGGGCATGGCGTTTCCACTTGCGCAGCCAGGTCGTGCGCACAATGCAAAGCAACACCACTCACTTCTTGCATAGAGAATTCGGGCCGAGGTGTGGGAACAAACGGCAGTTGCGAAAGACGAATGCTCCGAGGTCGCGGAGGCGAGACCGTAAGCGCGCACGTGAATAACAACTTTGCCCTCGAAAGTCAGTGCCGTCTACCGTCCGCGCATTAGTAAAGAACGCGGAAAATAAGCTTCTTAGCAATCTGTATTCTTCTTGACAACGTAGCACGCATTCTCTAATTACTGAATCGGCTGCAAAGAAATTGAAGGTACAGGCTAACACTACTTCCAATCTGCATTACCGAGTCGGCGGCACTGTTTCAAAATCTTGAAATCAGTTCGCTTGTCATCGGTCTTAGTTAAATTTCAAAACTAACTTTTCCAAAATGCATCCTCTCATCGACATCTGAGAAGTCATCTGCATCCGAGAAGAATCTCATTGTATTGTAGTTAGTTTTGTAATTTAAGTTAACTGTTATACTGGTACATGTCATATTTTATGATAAAATGGGAAAAAAAACCCATCTCAAAGTGTACATTTTTATAGTCTGGTAATATAGACAGACTAGGTGATGTACTTTGATATTGTCACATTTAAGCATAGTCAGGAGGAGGAGGGAGGATTTCATATCATTATAAAACAGGTTTTTATTTATTGTAAACAACACAGCTGTTCTAGCCATCCAGGCTAATAAAATATGAAATTTACATAAAATTTGTGATATTTGACACCTTGTTTGGCCTCATAGCCTTAGATTTGAAAATTTATTAAACAAAATAAAAAATTTATTTGTATCCAGGTATATAGTTCGTCTGTTGCCTGCTAGATAGGGCTAGTACTCATCGATTTCTAAGAATGTTTATTATGAGTGCCTAATAAGCTGTTTGCTCTTTGTACCACGATCGATTTGTGACTCGTCACATCTCGGTGCATGTTGTTCCCTCTCAGGGAGAAACTATTTAAGCGCCTGCGAGCGCTGTTTTCTACCGGCTTTCATAACTTTTACGCGGCTTTTATGATCGCCCGACCGCGCGTCGGTTTTATCGGCTTCGCCGCCGACATGTAACATGTTAACGGCTTTTTAACTTTGACAGGTCTTGCCCATCTGCCGCGGCGTAGAGTCCGGCCCGACTGCGCGTCGGTTTTATCGGCTTCGGCCGACAGGTAACATGGTAACGGCTTTCATAACTTTTGCTGCGGCTTTATGATTCCGCCCGACCGCGCGTCGGTTTTATCGGTCACGACATGTAACTTGGTAACGGCTTTATGATTTTTGACAGGTCTTGGTCCATCCGGCAGCGGCGCGTAGAGTCCGCCCGACCGCGTCGGTTTTATCGGCCGGGCCGACAGGTAACATGGTAACGGTGTCATTAGTCGCGAATTTATCTTATGTTGTTGTAAAGAATTTTTGTAGCGGCATTTATGCCGCATTTGTGATGGAATTGGATTGGTGTACAATGTTTAGAATTATGCATATTCTGTAAGTGTAGTGTTTGAAAGGCAGCATGTGCTGATTTTTCCTTTGTATTTGTCAGAACTGTTTCGCGTCGAGCCCATACAAAGGCGGCGACTCAGTTCATATTAATAGTTGTGTGTCTGTACTTGCCATATTTGCAGTCAGAAATTGTGTACGTGTGCTGGTTTATCGGCTGTGAAAGGCGGCGGTATTTGGTGTGATTGCGTGTCTAGTACAATGCGGCGCAATCATTTGTTGGTGATATAGTGCGCACATCATCTAATTTATTTGTCTTGGATATGTTGCAGCATCACTAATAGCTTCACGTCCTTAGTAAGACGCTGGCCGCTTGGGACCCTGAGCACCGTGTTGTCGGCGGAGCTAGAGTCTGTACGGTTTTTTCCGTGGCTCACTTGTACGCTCCGCCTTGGTCATCTCGTGAGCTTGCTTGTTGTACGCGAAGCTGGGCAACAAGCTGCTGTCGGCATTTGGCCGGCCGTTGGTTCAGCAGCTTTGTGTGGTAAAATCAGCACAACACACATGTGTGAGGTATTGAGTATAAGCGCAACAAAATCCAATCCAATTCCATCAAAGTGTTATGCGACACCCTGAAAGTTACCATGTATGTTTTGGTTCCTGTTTTTGTATGTTTCATTGGGTATTTATTATATTAGGTTTTTTTGTTGTTTCTAGCTCAACGAGCGAAGTTCGTATTTCAGTTTAATGCCTTCCTGTTTGTGTTCTGAAGGTATATTTCCCATTTTTCAGTGTATCACTTGAATTGTTTAAAATTTTGTAATTGAAAGGTTCTGTGTGAAGGCCTTTGTCATTTTGATAAAGTACGTAAGAGACGTCGGTACCCTAAAGTGGACATTTTTGTTCGACGCCGTTTAGAATTCTGTGTTATTCCTCAATTATAGATGTATTTTCCTGTTTATAAATATTATAAGATTGTTATTTATTGTAATAAAGGTATTACAATGTAATTTTGGATTGTTTCAGTAATCATTAACCTTTCTTTTTCCTGCAATTGAAATTTATCCAATATACTGAATCTATATAGCGTACTCCAAATTGGAATTTACGCACTTCATTGTACGAAGTCATTGCCTCAGGAGATTTCTGTGTTAGTCTGCTGAACCTTAGGCCTGTTCAACGTAATAATGGCATATTTGTTGTCAAATCTGCTTTAAAAGTAATGTAATTTGTCTGTTCCTGATTATATCAGGTGGCGACCGTGTATTCATTTGTGTTCGCAGATTCGTGACCTCGTTTGTATCCGCAATTTCTGTTGTGTTTGATATGCCGGACCTGATAATGGAGTAATATGTACTTACCTTTATCAACAAAAGTAACAGGCCCCGCTGTTAGCAATTTTAACTTCAGCTTAAATGCAATTTAAAGAATATTACGCCCGACATCCGTACTACCTCTCGATCTCACTAATGTCAAATTTCCAAAATGTGTTTGCGGACCCTGAATATCACATTGCGGCTCCTGTTGATATTTTGTTAGGCGACGTGTTTGGAACTGCTTAAGATCACGGGTAGCGAAACTTCCGCGTACAAACTGGTTTAACTTGACATTGAAAGAAATCGCATTCGGATACATTGTAACTGGCACTATAAACAATTCTCTTAGCTCGATCTAGTCTTGTAATTTTGTAACGGAACAACTTAATTTTGAAAAGTTCTGGGAATCGAAGAAATTCGCGACAATGACTATGTTCGAATGAAAATGATTTTTGTGAGAATATGTTTCAAATTCCTTTTCTCGTGATTCTGATGGAAGGTTTATCGTGAGTTATCCGCCTTAGAGCACGATCTGGCATGCCGCTTTCACGTGCAAAAGCGCCGCTAACAGACTTTGCAATAGAAGCGAAGATTTCAGAATTGCGTGAAATTGAAAGAACAGTATTTCGAGTTCATGCGAGAACATTCGCTTGGATCATATGGAACTTGCAAATGATCAATTTTCCGATGGCGGCAAGGTGAACTACTTGATCCACCATCCTGTATTTAAAGACGGAAAATAAGAATTGTTTTTGACGGGTCCTTTTGTAATCGACTGGGCATTTGTATAATAATTTAATGCCTGCGGGCCCAGCAGTTCAACTGGATTTGTTCTCTTTATTAATAAATTTCGCTTCGGGAAACTGGCATTTATATGGATAGGAGAAATTCTTATCGTCGGCATTGATTTCTCCTGAGCAAAGAGACCAGCATTTTGTGGCGCTTCGACGAGCCTACCTGCTGCAGGCGTACTGGTTGAAAACAGTAACTATGGTCTTACTAGTTCTGCTCTTCTGCCACGCGTGCCTGCTGCAACTCGCCGGAAAATGAAAAAGGAATGTCCGCTTGCTTCGCCTAATAAAAAACAACTTCTATGTAGATGATTTAGTATTCAGCTGTTCTGATGAGAATTTCTGCAATTGATGCTCTTGCAGAATTAATTCAATTATTAAATAAAGCATGCTCGCTAAATGGCGATCAATTCCGCCAAACTCTGATAAACTTAAAGTTTCAATGTCCGTTGACCTGTTCAACTCACGGACAAAGAAGTTACGAAACTCCGTAGGCCTTGTGGATTCGGAAACCGATAAAATTAATTTTTACTACACATGAATTTAATTCCGGTCACCAAACGCTCGATTCTTTCAGAAAATTTGTAAGCTCTCTTTGATCCTTTAGGCTTGCTAAGCCCTGCATAATTAAGGCTATGTTAATACAACACCAGGGAAGCTTAAGATAGGTTGGGATGATCAGGTGCCAGCCGACCTGGCGGCAACTGGTCCAATTTTTTCAATAATCTTTTACCTGGAATAATCTTCGCTATAGAAAGGCATGTGCCCGTGCCAGGCGACTCGGGCTAGAACTTCATGTTTGCGACGCAAGTTTTCCTTCCGCCCATGCGGCAAGTTTATTTAGTTACAAACAATGCCTTCATTTGATCGCCTTGAAAACCAGGTCGCTCCGCGGCAAAAGAAACGGTAATACCCTAGGCTCGAGCTCTGCGCCGCCCTACTCGGTGCGACGCTCGCCGATAAAATTATTAAAATTAGTTCGGTTATGTATTCACGTGTACTGGTCCGATGCTCAGGTCGTACCACTGGCTTTGAAGCCACCACAACTGGATCCCTTATGTGGCGAATCGAGTCATAAAGATTCATAAATTAACTAAAAATTTAAATATTTCATGTGCTGACCAAAGAAAATCCTGCCGACATAGCTTCGAGAGGTATGGCCCCAAAAAATTAATAAACAATTTTTGTGGTGGCATGGCCCAGGCTTTTGCTATTACTCGCACCTCGTGGCCCCATTATGTGCCCGTAGACGAATCCTTCTGGTCTCGCGTTGGTTCATGCCACGCTGTTCAATGCTCCTGCACCGCCTAATCTCTTTATTAATAAAGTACTGGACTACAAATAAACTTCTACGAGAAGTCGGGTGGATCTTGCGGGATTTGTCAATAATTGCCGGCAAAGTCGAAAAGAAAGTACGATAGGAAGTTCCATGGCTCCGGAAATAAATGCAGCCGAAATTAGAATTTGAAATGCTTACAATCTGAATGCTTTCTCTGAAATTAAACTATTAATTGACAAATAACGTCTTTCTCCGAAAAGCCCTCTTTAATCTGTCTCAATCCATTCTTAGATGAAGATGGATTATTAAGAGTAGGAGGCCGACTGCAGATTTCTGATTTGGAGTTTGACCAAAAACACCCTATTATTCTTCCGTTTAATCACTTTGTTACTAAGCTGATTATTAAATCTACTCATGAGAAAAATTCCCATTTGGGGCCCACAGCCTTACTTTCTCTTTACGCTTCCAGGTTCCAGCCTCTCAAGGGCTCCGTTCTGTTAAAGGAGTCGTCCGTAAATGCATAATTTGTTTCAAAGCCAGGTCGGTGCCAGCCGATAGATTATGGCTCTGCCTTCCGTCACTACGCGTTGAAGCATTCGCCATTTCCTCCATACAGGTCTGGATTATGCCGGCCCATTTCTTTGCTCAACATCCTCTAATAAGCAGCATACTGAGAAAACATATATCTTGATTCTCACTTTGCATGGCTACTTCGCGCTATCTATCTCGAGCACGTTGTGTCTGCAACTTCTGATGTATTTTATTAGCGCCTGGCGTTTCATTGCCAGGCGCGGAAACCGAGCGTCTTATACAGTGATAACGTTGGAAACCTTCAAGGGGGCGCAGAGGAAAATGGCATATGTGGCTGGGAAGATGAAAGTGTTCCTCATGAATGCTATTCTTTAACAAATAATAGATTGAGGAAATATATTCTCCTCTTACGCCCCACATCAGTGTGGAGCGTATATGGTCAAGAATGTCAAATCTTGTTATATTAGTCGACCAAATGAAAGTTCTATCTCATGAAAAATTTTCTACTCTGCTATTAGAAATAGAGGCAATTCTCAATTCAAAACCCTTGTGCTCTATATCAGATGATATTGACTCAATAGAAGCCCTTACTCCCTCTCACTTTTTACTCGGCAAGCAGTTCAACACCTTGAGCCTTCGCTACCTCCCCCGCCTACCATTACTAAATCTTTAAATGTATTCCAGGCTACAGGCACAAAAGTGTCCCTGTTCTGCTGGTATATTGAATATCTAAACCAGCTGCGACCAGGGCCAGGGCGCACCAGCAGCCCGGACCTAAAGGTGACAGCTGGTCATTGTGAGAGTGGAAGACCTCCCACCTCTCATCTGGCCTCTGGTGAAAGTGTGCTGAGATCCTCCTGACGCGACTATCGAGTTCGATAGTCAAGCTGAAAACTTCGCAAGGTGTAATCACTGCACTCGTCGAAGATCTGCCTCTTCCTTCGCTGAGGACGCCGATAACTCCGTGTAGAGTGCCATCTCCCCTACGCGTAGCTTCCTGTAATAGAGGTTGAGTGAGCGCATTCCACAGTGACTTGGTTGCACTTTGTTCTGCACTCCAGTTTCCCCAGCATGTTAAATTTGAAATTTAAGTGCCTACAGTTTACTGCTTTTCTAGATGTGAACCTCCAAGAAGCCATCAATCATCTTAGAAGACCATCTGAGAAGAAACATATCCATTATTTAAGGTTTATTCATGTGTAATTAGGTTTCAATATGGTACCATATGAATAACTTTTTTTAACTGTAATTTCTCTCTTTAAAAGGTAACATTTTTTTATAGTTAAACTGTGATCTCATGGCCATGAGAAGGTTTCTGAAAACCTGAGATTTTGTTAGTAAGAGCTAAGTTTTGCCCCAGTGTGATCTGAGAAAAAAATTCATATTTTATAAATAATTTTTCTCATTTCAAACAGGTTTTGTTTATTATTAGAGAACCACTTGTCCTACCGGATTCTTCTATCAAAATCCGGCATCTACATCAAATTTAGGGACTTTTTGACACCTCATTCACTCCTGTAGCTTCAGATTTGACGTTTTAGTCAATTTGAAATATTTTCAATCTGCATTCTGAGTAGCAGCTACAGTGCCTGCGGACTCACAGGGTTCGCTACATCGCACAGGTGTCAAGAGGGTCACATACCATGCAGGCGTTACCCTTACGCATTCTCGGCAAAGAGGTTCCAAATTATCGATCCATGCCTTCGCCGCTGTAACCCCCTCACGGCTGTTTCCCTTCGCCAACCACGATATAGCATGCGCGTCTCGCGCAGCTCGCTCTCTTGTTCTTGTTATTTCTGCTACGTCTAGTGACAGCATTGTTGATTCTTTTTTGTAGCGCCCATTCTTCAGAGTCGTTGCGTTTATCAATTTGTAAATAGTATGTGTTGTAAATAGAAGCTTTTACTTTTCCTTGCCGAAGCATGTGTTAGTTTTGCTAATTACAATAGATCAAAGCAGAAGACTAAATTATTGTTTCTCATTTCGTCAGTGAAGCCTGAGCCATGGTTGTTTTTATTGTTGGTTCCTTGAACCAAAAACAACATATTAATGAAATTGAGTGCATAAATGTATTTAATGTGTTGATTTGACTTCGAAATGGAACTCTACTTTGAAATGAATATGCTGTTACGAAATGCTAATGATTTGCTAATGTTTATGTTGTTTGCAGCCTTTTACTACAATGTTATATATGTCGCTGACTCTCTGATTGGTGAGGAGGTTCAGCTGACGTTTACTGCATTACTTCTATGAATGTTGTTAATGCTGCAGCTCCGCCATAAGCAAGACGGCACTTGGCCGCTTTGCACTTTATGGAAAGGTGCTCCTGAGTGTAAGTCGGCGCTTAGGCCGCATTCGGCAACACGGAGACTACGTAAAGGCGTTTGTTTGGCCTGTGCGGTGGCCTCGGAACCGCGGCCCTTGGTTGCAACGCGCCGGCCCCGCAGCCGGCAGAGAAGTCGGCTGGCCATAGCCGTCACCGGCACGCAGCGGTGGTCACGTGCCGACCTTGTATGCGGCATGTTGATCGGCGCTCGTGTCTAGGAACAGTTTTGTTCAGTGAGCAGCGGGCGGGCGCTCATGTACCGCCCACTCTCGCTTACGAGTAAACTTGCTGCATCTCTATGTTGTATGGTTACGAAAGGTATAGTAAGAAATCCATTTCAAGAATTTTGGGTATTATGCACTCCTATGAAAGCTGGCTCCACAGTCATGCGTAGTTCCCAGTTTATCACGAATGTTATGTAAGAAAAGAAGGAAGCCAAAGTACGGCTTCTTTAGCAAATTTGTTTATGTACATTTCTATCTACCTCGTCCTAAATTGGGCATTCAAAGGCAGATTATAAGACAGTATTTCTGTAATGTGTTAGCGCGAAGTTGTTGATGCGCTTTAATAAGTTAGTGTTCACCTTTTTGTCATAAGGTTTATGTTTGAATTTTCAGCCTCGCCCTAAAGTGGTTTTTTCGAGAGGTCGACTGAAAATTACACTTTGTATGTCGGCGCATTTAACGCGCCTTTTAATTAAGTGGAGACGGCCTGACCGTCCTTCATTCTGTTCTGTAAATTGTAATTTGCTTCGTTTTTCCTGCAGCTGTTTTGGAACCTGCGCATCAGGAAAACCAATTCATGTAAAATTGTTTATGTACAATGTGTTATATTGAAAGTTATTTGATTGTCATATCTCTGATTTGAGATCCTATAAAGTTGTGATACCTTTTCATTAAAACCTGGGGCGTCCATTTGAAAAGTTCAAGTGTGACGACAATCTTTTGAATTTCGATAGCTTAGAAGCTTTTGTGTTAGCTTTGCATAATTATCTCCTTAGGCAAATGCATGGTCAGTTCGCTATATATTACATGGAAAATTTATATTATTAATGTGCTGTTTTCAACAGCTGGCGACCGTACAAAGTAAAATGTTAGTAATTATGAGGTCAGCCGTTTGAGATTTAACAGCCGGCCACGCCCTCCGCGTAAACCTTCGCGAAACGAACCGTTTTCGGGGAGGCATGTACATCGCGCGCGGAGCGCGAAAATGCCTAAAAATCTACGGCAATTGTTTATGTTATTTGTTTAAACAATTTTCTTTGTTTACGCGCCGAATCGAACGCCGATTGTTTTTCAGTAGGCCGCGATGAGGCGCGTCCGACGGCGCGAACCGCGCTTCGATCCGACAACGGAGCTCCGAGAGACGGCGTTTCGAAAAGTTCGCTCCCCCACCCCCTGCCCGGTCACGCCCCCTCCGCGGAAAACCTTGGCGGAAGTTGCCCCTTTCGAGCTAACCTGTACGCCGAGGTAAGGCCCCCAGGGGGGGCGGCGGGCCTGGGTTCGACAGCCGGCAAGGTCGACTGCTCGCAAACGCGTAACCGACCCCCCACCGGCATTCGCCTGAAAGTTATTAGACCGCAAAGTGGCGAAAAAATCCACGTGGGCCGACACCTCCAAAGTTGCCCTTCGAGCTAACCTGTACGCCGAGTAAGGCCCCAGGGGCGGCGGGCCTGGGTTCGACAGCCGGCAAGGTCGACTGCTCGCAAACGCGTAACCGACCCCACCGGCATTCGCCTCGAAGTTATTAGACCGCAGAGTTGCGAAAAATTGCACGTGGGCCGACGCCTCCAATGTTGCCTCTTTCGAGCTAACCTGCACGCCGAGGTAAGGCCCCCAGGGGGGGTGGCGGGCCTGGGTTCGACAGTCCGCCGAGCGGACTGCTGGCAAACGAGACACCGGCCCCGCCCCGGCATTCGCCTGGAAGTTATTCGCCGCCAAAGGCGAAATCGCAGTCGGCCACGTGGTCGCGGGCCGACACCATCAAAGTTGCGACTTTGGGGCTTACCTGCACGCCGGGCAAAGACCCTCAGGGCGAAAAGCGGGCCAGGGTTCGACAGCCGGCAAGGTCGACTGCTCGCAAACGCGTAACCGACCCCCCACCGGCATTCGCCTGGAAGTTATTGGACCGCAAACTTGCGAAAAAATCCACGTGGGCCGACACCTCCAAAGTTGCCCCTTTCGAGCTAACCTGTACGCCGAGGTAGGCCCCAGGGGCGGCGGGCCTGGGTTCGACAGCCGGCAAGGTCGACTGCTCGCAAACGCGTAACCGACCCCACCGGCATTCGCCTCGAAGTTATTAGACCGCAGAGTTGCGAAAAAATTGACACGTGGGCCGACGCCTCCAATGTTGCCTCTTTCGAGCTAACCTCTACGCCGAGATAAGGCCCCCAGGGGGGGCGGCGGGCCTGGGTTCGACAGTCCGCCGACCGGACTGCCGGCAAACGAGACCGGCCCCGCACCAGCATTCGCTTGAGTTATTCGACGCCGAAAAGGCGAAAATCGCGAGTCGCCCGTGGTTCGGTCGGTTTTTATTTTTTTCGATCAGGCAGGCGCCGGAGACGAACCGTTTTCTCACCTCTTAACGTACATCGCCGAGGAACGCGGAAAGGTTAAAATTCCGGGAAAATTGTTTACGTGAATTGTTTAAACAATTTCCTTGTTTACCGCCGAATCGAGCGCCGAATTTTTCCAGTAGGCCGCGCGGAGACGCGTCCGACGGCGCAAACCGCGACTCGGTGCGACTTTCGACCGCGGAGTTATTTGCGTTTTCGCCTTTCGCCACGTGGTTCGGTCGGTTTTATTTTTTTCGTTCAGGCAGGCGGCGGAAGCGAACCGTTTTCGGGCGGCGGCATGTAGGTCGCCGGGAACGCGGAAATACGCCAAAAAATCTACGGAAATTGTTTACGGAATTTGTTTAAACAATTTCGCTAATTCGCGACGCGGCGACTTTGCGAAAATCGCACGCGACGCGCGCGAACGCGTCGTTTTCGGAATCGAAACCGCAGGCGATGCGACGCCCGTTGCGGAGGGAAATTTAAATTCGCAAGGCGCGATTCGGACTTGTACTTTCCACAACATGGCCGACACCTCCCGAGTCGCGATTTTGGGCTAACCTGCTCGCCGGGAAAGGGCCCAGGGGCGGCGGGCCTGGGTTCGAGCCGACAAGGTCGACTGCTCGCAGACGCGAGCGCGACCCGCACCGGCATTCGCCTGGACGTTATTCGACGCCAAAGAGGCGAAAATCGCAGTCGGCCACGTGGTCGCGGGCCGACACCTCCAAGTTGCGACCAGGCCGCCCTGGACGCCGGGAAAGGGTCCTAGGGGTGGCGGCTTGGGTTCGAGAGCCGGCCGGGTCGACTGCTCGCACGCGCGACGCGACCCCACCGGCATTCTCCTGGAAGTTATTAGACCGCAAAGTGGCGAAAAATCGACCGTGGCCGACACCTCAAAGTTGCCTCTTTCGAGCTAACCTCTACGCCGAGATAAGGCCCCAGGGAGCGGCGGGCCTGGGTTCAGAGCCGGCTGAGTCGACTGCTCGCAGACGAGAAACCGACCCCGCACCGGCATTCGCCTGGAAGTTATTCGACGCCGAAAGGGCGAAAATCGCGGGGCGGCCACGCGGTTCGGTCGGTTTTTATTTTTCGCGTCCCACGACGCGCGGGCGGCCGCGACGAACTCGAACCCCGACTCAGGAGCCACCCGCGCGTCGGCCTAGAGTGCCCGCGAGTTACGGAGGCCGGGGTTCGGAGATCGGACGGGGCACTCGCGGTTTCCCGCGCGCGACGGAGACGCGAAAAATCGAGGCGACGCGCCCTTCGACGCCGCGTCCGACGCCGCAAACCGCGTCTCGATATCTCTTCTCGTTCGTCCGCAAAAATTCCCGACCAGGCCCTCCGAAGCCGATTCGGCGCCGACCTCCACGCCGCGCCCTGCTCCGACAGGAACCGGACGGTCGGAACCGATAGACGAGCTTCTCGTCTACGATGTCGCCAGTACGAGGGCCTGGGTTCGAAAACACCCGAGTTATTAGCCCTCAAAATACCCTACTTTTACCCTTTCTCTTTTAGGACTCTGTTTTCGTAGCTCACGGAGGCGGCCTTGTGTGTACGCGCTACGACGGATCTCGACGAGACTCGATCAGGCGGGCGCCGGAGACGAACCGTTTTCTCACCTTTTAACGTAGATCGCCCGAGGAGCGCGGGAAAAATGTTGAAAAATTCCAGAAAAATTGTTTAGTAAATTGTTTAAACAATTTTCCTCGTTTACCGCGAATCGAACGCTGATTTTTTCCGAGTAGGCGCGCGGAGACGCGTCCGACGGCGCAAACCGCGCTTCGATCCGACGCCGGAGCTCCGAGATACGGCGTTTCGAAAGTACGGTTCCCACCCCTGCCGGCCACGCCTCCGCGAAAACCTCCGCGGACGCGAACCGTTTTCGGGGAGCCATGTAGATCTGGCGGGAACTCAGGAAAATTGCCTAAAAATCTACGGAAATTGTTTACGTTATTTTTTAAACAATTTTCTTTGTTTATCGCGCAATCGAACGCCGATTTTTTCCGAGTAGGCCGTGCGGAGGCGCGTCCGACGGCGCGATCCGCGCTTCGATCCGACGCCGGAGCTCGAGAAACGGCGTTTCGAAAAGTTCTCCCCACTCCCTGCCCTGTTAAATTTCAAAACTACTTTCCAAAATGCATCCTCTCATCGACATCTGAGATGTCATCTGTGCATCGAGAAGAATCTCTTATTGTATTGTAGTTAGTTTTGTAATTTAGTTAACTGTTACTACATGTCATATTTTATGATAAAATGAAAAAACCCATCTCAAAGTGACATTTTATAGTCTATGGCCATAGACAGACTCAGAGTGATGTACTTTTTGATATTGTTTACATTTAAGAGAGTTATTTGGGTCTAAAGGTAAATTAAAAATTATGATGCAAAATTTCATATTATAAAACAGGTTTTTATTTATTGTAAACAACACAGCTGTTCTAGCCATCCAGGCTAATAAAATATGAAATTTACATAAATTTGATATTTAGACACCTTGTTTGGCCTCATAGCCTTAGAATTAAAAAATTATTAACAAAATAAAAATTTATTTGTATGCAGGTATATAGTTCGCCTGTTGCCTGCTAGATAGGGCTAGTACCTATCGATTTCTAAGGATGTTTATTATGAGTGCATAACAAGCTGTTTGCTCTTTGTACCACGATCGATTTGTGACTCGTCACATCTCAGTGCATGTTTTCCCTCTCCCTCAGGAGAAACTATTTAAGCGCTCGCGAGCGCTGTCTCTACCGCTTTATAACTTTTGCCGCGGCGCATAGACTCCGCCCGACCGCGCGTCGGTATTTAACGCTTTATGATTTTTGACGGTCTTGGTCCATTTTGCCGCGGCGCGGGCCCGGG
>CAXIVR010001379.1:0-36337 GCA_964035755.1 Teleogryllus oceanicus
CTAGCTAAGACAATTAGCATTATTAACCACTCAATAATATCGTGGGAGGAGCACCGCGGCAGTGACAGGGTGCCACATTGTAAGCGATGTCAGATGTGGGGCCACTCACACAATGGCTGCAGGCGAGACGCGCGGTGCCTCTATTGCGGAGGAAACCACGCTTTTGAGGCATGCCCGCGCTCAAGCGCACCTCAGTGCGCAAACTGCCAGGGGCCGCACACCGCCAACTACGGCGAATGCGCGGCCCTTGTTCATTACAAGGCCGCGCGGGCGCAGCGCCTCGCGGGAGCTCGCCAAGCGCGCTCCGCCGCCGACCACGCCAGGCGGCTCAATAACTTCGCTCCGCCCCGCACAGCTCTGTGGTTTGTTGTTGATGAGTTGGGAGCGGCCTACGCCTGAGGGGCGCTCTTCCGCTGTAGATGGCGATGGTAGTTTGTTTTCTTCTTTCTTCTTTTCTTCACTTCTATCTTCTTTGGTTTTTCCTTAATGCGGAGGGCGGAATGCTTTGCCTCGAGGGAGAGATGTGGGCGGTAGAGATTTTTTGGAGTAGATTGAGGTGTGGTTGAATCTTTTTGTGAGCGTTTAGTGAGGGTTTATAGATGATTGGGATTTAAAGTGTTTATGGGGGTCGTAGTTTAAGGATGTCTGATGGGAATCTATTGTTGGCGGAGATGGAGGTTTTGTCTAAGTATTGTTGGTACTTAGAGAAGAGTGGAGAGAGAGTCTGGTCATTGAAAATGTTAGTCACTTGCGTCTTTGCTGTCTCGTGGATGAATTTAAGGATGGGCGTAGTTCCTTTGGCTTTGTGAACCGTAATGAGGGCGGTGTCCGTTGCGGTCGGAAAGCTTTAGAAGGAAATGGTTTTCCGCGACGCTGAGGGCTTGTTGTGATGTTGCAGAAGCTGTGGCCCATGTTTCACGAAGCATACGTGCCGGCGCTGCGAATGCATGCATTGTAAAGAAGTATTTTTGTTTTATCCTTTATGTAGGTGCTGCTGATGGCTGTTCTATAATATGCAAAAGATATTCGAATCGTTTTTCTACGTATTATTGCGTACAAACAAGGATATACATATATTCTATAATTAAACGAATTGTGAAGAGTAAAACCTGTATTTTACGAAAGAAAATAAGTATTAAACATACAAACGATTTATATATCAAAATCACTGCCTGAAGAATCTTCCAAGTCTTCTTCATTCTGGCTTTGGAATGAATCATCTGAATGCTGGTGAACTCGTGACAATTCTGGTGAATGTGTAAGGACTTTTAAGAGATTGATGACGGGCTGTGGCAATTGATTTATTTTTCTTTTAGGTAAATTTCTGATGCTAGATATCACTGGATCAGAAGATATCAAGAGAGCATGGAGAAGGTCTTCGATGTTTCGTTGCCTGTTATTTTTGCGAGTATTGTGCTCGCGAAAGTAGCGACATTCTTTATGTCTTGTTTCTAATGCTTCCTCGCTTAATTGTCCTATAGGAAGAAAAAGTGTGTCCATGACGTCAGCACCGTGAATTAAATTTTATGGACCTTTCGCTGGCATTTGAACCACCCATGCTATTCACAAATAGTTGAATGACAGGAACTTCATCAAAACCCCATTTTGTAAATAATTTCGAAAGAGGAAGTTTCATGCTTACTAACAACTCTGCTAGAACTTCGTGTTGAGCTACTTGGATAAACGATGTGCTGTGTGGTCATGTAGGCTGCGAATTTAACCTCGCTTTTGTCTCGAAACCAACTATGTCTTTGAAATTATACTGCTCTTTAACTTTCAGTACTTTGTTGTAGGTCGGATATATATCACAATTTCTCTCTTTTGCACCTTTTCTTATCAGAATATATTGTGCTTTACTCAATTTGGCGTCTATAATCAGAGCCAGGGCTTCTTCTGGAGTGTAAGGGTCAAAATTTTTCTTTTGCATATTTATTTTCATTGTCCTCAACGAACGAGGGCTTGAAATTGTAGCCTTTTTTATGACATGAGCAACATTTCGTTTGCCTTGTTTTCTGAAGACTGTGTCGCAAAAGCTAGTTCTTCAGGACTGTGGCCCTCAACTAATTTTCTTGTGCGCCTTCTCTTTGTTCTGGTGCTCAACGTATCAAATTCTCTTTGATGATGTGTCGTGGACATTCGTGGTCGTATATCAGGTCGAAGAAAGATCATTTCTTCTTCTAATCAGTCTTTATTTTCTTTCAAAAATGTTTCCTTCCGCTTTCCGCTTGCTTTCCAGCGATTTACAATTGAGATAGTAAAAAATCTAATTTTATTGATAATACCGTCTTCTGTAACATTCTGCACTCTCAACATTATCAAATCAACTACCTTCTTTCTCACATTTATTTGCCTGAGACAGAAGACCTTCGTGCGAAAGATATCCAAACAGTTCCAGACGCGTCACTCCCAGTCGCGCACCTACCGACAAATAAAACTAAATAACACAATTTCCGCAAATCTCCGCACATTAAAATTAGTCTCGTTTTAAAGGTAGATAAATACTCTACATCATATAAAAAATTGGTCATGTTACAACGAGGTCCTTTTTTGTTCTACTCCAATGAATTTCGACTATGAGTTATACACCTTCATTTTCCCCCCGTTTTTTAATAAAATACATTTTATACTTCTAAAACGATAATACGTATTAAAATTAATATATAACGTATCAGAACCAGATTCCATGATGGGATAAAAAGTTTCTCACAGAATCCTACTTTGCACGTACTAGAACACCTCGAACACAGCCTGAGCGACCTCCAAACAAGACTGAGCGCGCTCTGTATGCTCGCTTTCGTTTCATGAATCTCATCGCTCTACTCTTCATAGAATATGGTCTATTCGCACTTTTTCGAACAATTCAAAGATTCTATTTACACTCCTGAATCGATACGTTGAGGCTTCAACAGCTTTGGTTTCCAGGCAAATGTCCCGTAAATGAGCAAAATAGACCACTGTGCGGCGCTGCGAATGCATGCATTATAGAGAAGAATTTTGGTTTTGTCCTTGATGTAGGTACTGCTGATGGGGGAGATTCTGGCAATGTTTGAGTGCATTTTCCTTGCAGCCTGTGTGATGTGTTCACGCCATAGCAGCTTTTCGTCGAAAATTATCCCTAGGTAATTGATTTTCTTCTCCCAGGAGTAAGTGCCTTTGGAGGTGAGTTCCGGCGTTTTTTTACGGAGGTTGTTTTCAAATCGTCTGTTGAAGAAAATAGTTTTTGTTTTTTGGACGTTTAGTGCAAGGCCGTTGCTGACGCTCCAGCTTGCGAGGCTGTTTATGGATTGCTGAATTCGGCGGAGTGCAAGTTTTGTGTTTCCGTGCTTAGCTGTAAATGCCACGTCGTCAGCGAAGAGAGGTATTCAGGTGACTCGGAGGGTTGAGGAATATCGCTAATAAAGATGTTGAAAAGGGTTGGTGACCAGACGGCCTTGTGGGACATATGAGCAAGAAGATTTTACAGGTGGAAGAAGTTTTATTTTGATATTTGATTGTGAAGGTGCGATTGTGGAGGAAGCTGTGAATGAGATGGCAGGTTTTTTCGGGAAGGAGAGAGCGGCATTTGGCTAGGAGGAGTTGGTGGTTTACTCTATCAAAGGCTTGCGAGAAATCAAAAAAGACAGCGGGGATGGGGCTATTGAAGGAAAGAGCAGTTGAAATTTCCATGGCGAGTCGGAAGGATTGCCATGGTGCAAGCAGACAATGTGTGAACCGAATTGCGTCGCTCGCATTGCTCCTGTGGCATTTAAGCTAGCACGGATTTCGCGGAGGGTGATTCTTTCGAATACTTCTCCGATTTGGGACAAAAAGGCTGATTGGGCGAAAGTTGTTGACAGATTTGTTTGATTTCCAGGTTTCCGACATCATAATTTAAATCGCGTGCTTCCATTTGTAGGAAACACGCGAGTCAATGCCTGCGTTCATTAGATTCGCGAGTGCGCCGGTCACGTTGAGGAAGATTTTTTAGCATTTCTGCGTTTTATCTTGTCGGGGCCGCTAGCTTTGTTTGTTGATAAAGCAGAATTTCGTTGCGTCGTCTTCCGAGATGAGCAGTAGTGATCGGACGGCAGTTAGGTCGTGACGTGGTTCCCAAGGGCGGCTTGTGATTTGCTGAGACATACGGCGCAGCGTCAGCTGGAGCTGGTGCGCGCGTAATGTGCCAGAGGAGAGGCGAGTCGTTCTTCCAGCACGTTTGCAAAGATGGTGGCTTTTTGTCAGGGTCGAAAGTCGTCTGTTGAGGTGAGGGTCTTCGAGTGATGAGATGGCCGGCGTAGGGTTTTTCAGATTTTTGTAGCTTCGTATATGTCTTTATGTCCGATTTTTTGCAAGTATTCTGTCCATTGGTTTCTGTAGTCGAGTAGTAGTAGCGGAATAAGTTTTTTGTAGTGGTTTAGCAGTGATTTGTCGAGGGGGTCGTGGGATTGGTAGAAGCGGCGTTGTGTTTTCCGCTTTTCTTGGATGGCCTGGAGAATGTGGTTCGGAAGTGGTTGTTTGTTTTCAGTTCGATTTACAGTGGTGGATTGTTCGTAGGAGGCGAATTTGCTTTGTTATGGAGTCGAGTTGGTCGTGTTTGTTTCCACGAGTTTAGTTCAGTGATGTTATTTGCGGTAGTTAGTCGGGCGTTGAATTTCTTCCAGTCAGTGAGTGAAGTTTTGTTGTTTGGCAGGATTATAAGGAAGGCACCGAGGTACAGGCGAACAGGGTGGAAGGTGGTCAGAGTGGAGTTCGAAGAGTGGTTGTGGGACGGTGAGAGATGCGCTGTGGAGAACGAAGTCAAGGATGTCGTGGGGCACTCCGCGTAACAGATGCGTGCGTCCCGAGGGTGGCGTGATTGTCAGGTTAGTCGCGTTGTTTACGTAAGTTAGTAGTCGTCTTCCTGCGGTGTTGTTGCTGCTGCAGCCCCATTCTCTCCTCTTCGCGTTGAAGTCGCCAGCGATGAGTGAAGTGGAACCGAGCGATGGTGCGTCGATGTCAGAGTCATGTAATGTAGCGTCTGGTCGTTTGTAAAAGTGAGACAAGACGGTGCTCTGTTAGTGGCTAGCTCAATCGCTGTCGCTTCGCCAGTCGGTAGAAGTCGGAATTGCGATAGATGCGTGCGGAAGTGTTTTCTGTGTAACGATTGCCGTACCTCCTCCTCGGTTTGCCAATCCTGTCGTTTCGGTAGACGTGATAGTCAGTAATTTTGAATTTTTGTTCTGGTGAGAACCACGTCTCTATATCGCAGAATGTCAGTATTGTTCTTGAACAATAAAATGTTTCATCGGGTTGTTGCCTTATGTTGAATTACAAATTACCGTTCTGCATAGATGCATTTAAATCTTTTTGTATTAAGTGTTGGAGTTTGTGTTGTTTAAATAAGAGCAGATGACTATACAGGGCTGTTATATAGTTTTGCAGCAATGTGAAGATGTGAGTTAAATGTTGGTAGTCTACAGTTCCAGTGTTCTGGTGCCTCTAAGTTTTATGGATTGCAGTGCCTAAATGATATCTCACTCAGTGATGCTCAAAATAGTCAAACGACAAACTCAATCCAAGTTTTCCAGCAGTCAGATGTCAAAGCGTTGCAGAGCGATGTGTTGATTGTTGCAATGGATATCAATTTAGCTGTCAGGGCATTTTTTTCTTTTATTGTCATTATCATACCAGTGAGTTATTTTCTCTTTACTAAATTTTATTATCTCAGCTATAAACTTTTCAGGGCAGTACATCTCTTAAATCTGTTTATAACTATTCAAAACATTTAGTTTTGACCTAAGTTTAATTGCAGTTTAAGCATAAATGACATGTTGGTGTTTGTCACGCTTCACGCTGTTGTATTCATGCCGGCTGCCCTAATTTATGCTGTTGCCGCCATTCGCCGCTGCTGCTGCTGCACCATGCCGCCTCGCTGTTGTATCGCCGTTCTAGGCGTCCGTGGCGCCATTCCGTATCTTCAGGTCCTGGCGGTTCAGACCCGACGGGGCGCGATTCCGCGCCTCCCACGCTGATTCCGGCGTTGGTGAGCGGCGATCGCCTCCCACGCACTATCTGCTCCCCCGCGTCGCACAGCTCAGAGAGCTTGTGCGGGGGAAGTGCGCGGAAGGTGAAGGCGACGTGCTTTGGGCCTTTTCTTCTGTGAAGGCCCTGTGCGTCCTTTGTTCGCCGCTGCGCCGGTCTCGCGCAGGATGCGCGGAGCGGACGGCCTCAGCGCCCTAGCAGGCGCCGTTTCGCGCTTCCGCAGCTCCGCCAGGAACTGATTACCTTGCGCCCAGAACTCTGAACCGTCAGCATTTCGGGGTGCGGTCATGGCGAAGGTCGGGAAGATGTGGGCGCGCGCCGCGGCATGTTACGCTCTGTTCTCTGCACGACCCGAATGGGGCGCAGAGTGGAAAGGTAGACGGCGGCGAATACCTCGCACGCGTACGCCCACAAGGGGCGCACGCATGCGGTGAATAATCGCCGCTGGGGAGACAGAAAGTTCAGGAGAGCGGAAGAGGTTTCAAAGAAGAGTGCGGTTTTGATTTTGGCCGCGGATATCGAGCGTGCGCATCCAGCAGGAGACCGCTGTCAAGCATAACAGCAGATGTCTCGCTTCGCTCTGCAAAGGCAGCGCTGCGCCCGCCAAGCTCACCCGTTTCATTGGGGTTCTCTTACCAGTGAAGTTGGCGGCGTGCACTTGTCGAGGGTTCAGAGCAGGTCGTTTTCCGACTAGCCATTCAGGAAGGGCGGCGAGACAGTCGCCAAGTACTTGATGACTGCCTGACGTTCGCCGATTTCGCGTAGTACGCGGGAAATCATCCGCAAACATCGGAGCCCGCAGCGTTGAACTTCAGTTTTGTTTCAGCAGGTAGCGGTGCGTCATTTGCGTATAAGCCGAAGGGTAGGAGAACGTTCCCTGAGGCACGCACCTCGGCTCGTCTGAGGGACGAATATACGTTATTGACACGCACTTTGAACTGCCTGTCGGAGAAAACTCCGCGATCAATCTGACATAGCAATCGCTCATCCCCGACTCCGCGAGGCACGCGAGTAAACCCGCGTGCCACACAGAATCGAAGGCCGATCGCATGTCCAGAAAGACCGCTGGCAAGTTCTGCCGTCTCTCGAGGGCGAGGCCGATCTCCGTGCAAAGCCGCGTTAGCTGCTGCGCGGAGCTGTGACCAGCTCTAAAGCCAAATTGCTCATCTCTGAGAAGAGTGAGACGACGTATTTCCTGTTGCACCACGCGACAGTCAGTCTCTCAAACGTCTTCCTAGGATGGAGAGACTGATTGGTCTATAACTGCTCGGTTAATTTATTTTGCCAGGTTTTGGTATTAGGGCGATGGTCGCAATCCTCCGCCTTTGAAATAGCCGCGCGCCAGGCACGCATTCAGGAGCTCCAGTAGAACTCGGCTCGCGCCGCCAGAGCACGCAGCTGCGTACGCTCAATCCATCCGGGCCCGCTGCTCGCCTCACACTGATGTTACAGAAGTGCTTTGCGCAGCGCTCCCGTAACTCCCGGCGCGCCGAGGAGAACAGCGGGCCAATGGCATTGGAGCTGGCCGCGCCCGCGCCAATGGCGCACCACCGTGACTGTGGCGGCCGTAGGTGGTGCAGCGGCGCCCGTTTCGAACGCGGAACTGCAACTCCAAGCGAATTCGCGAAGATTTCGCTTTCGTCGCGTCGTCCCACGCGTAAACGGGCTGGTGGTGGAGCGCGGGTGCCCTGCGGCGTTGCTCTGAATCGGGCTATTTACTCCCGGTTGCGGCCCAGCGCACGAGAAGATCAAATGTGCCTCTCGTGGAGGTTGCATTTTGAAATAGTTTCTGACCATTGAGCAGTTTTCTCCTCTCGTAGAGATGAAGGCGGAATTCTCGGCTTAAGCTGCGCGCCCGCTCTCCGTCAGGATCGCCATAGCGGCGATGAACTGACTGTTCTGCACAGTTCGCGTAAAGTCTTTGCTCGTCTGAGAGCTCAGGGCGAGAATTCTCTACTCGCGTGACAACGGTGTTTTGCTTGAAAGCCGAATTCAACGTTGCAGTGAGGTGAGTCACTGCTTCGTCGATTTCGTCTTTCGTATTTACTGGTTTCCGCTCAAGCTGAGAATTCAGCTGAGCTGAGAAGCCTGCCCAGTTCGTGTCACGCGAGATTCGAAACTTAACGGCATTTTGCGGCGAGACGCCACAGCACATGTTATCGGATTATATGATCGGAATCAGCACAGCAATTGAGCGAGAACCACACTCAACTCCTTTCACGACCATAAAATCGATAGCACCCAGTTTCCTGTTACGAGCATCCGGGAAATACGTAGGGCTGTCGGGCGCAGATTTCTACGCCCGCCTGTATCGCTACAAGATTAGCCCGAATTTTGTTGCCGTTTCTGTTGCTCCGGGCCGCCCCAAGTTCTATGTCGCGTTAAAGTCACCTACAAGAATGACTTTGGAATTTAATACGAAGCGCACATCAATTCCAACCGGATCTGGGGTTTTAATTCTGGGCGGTAGACTGATACGACTAAGGTCGACCGTTTCCTGAGCATGCGCCCCGATGCCTCTGAGACGCCAGAGCAATGGCAGGGATTTCGGCTGAGCTGCGGCGGTTCGCGGCGTAGTGCAAGCGCTACGCCGCCACCTGGCTGCCAGCACGCCGGTCTCGGCGATAAACAGCGATCCCGAGTTTAGTTCGTGTGTCAGCAAGGCACGTTTCTTGTAAAGCCAAGATATCTAATTGAAAAAATCAGATATGAAATGTTCTAACTGTTGGGCGAAGATTGCATACGCGCGTTCCAAGACCCAACGCGGAAGTGCTGTTCGCAGGTCTGCGGGAGAATTCTAGACATTGTTAGGCAGCGTGTTTAGGAGATGCGCGAGTAGCTCTAGGGCTGGTCCCTAGAGATATTCGGCTCAGCGGCTGCGGTGCAGTGGGCCGCTCCGGCCGCGGAGAGCGGTGCGTTGGCCGCTGAGGGCGCGCGGCGCGGGCGCCTCGCGACCTCGTTCCAGAGCCGACCACCGCTTCGCTGCTGCTGCCTGAGGCGCAGGGTTGCTAATGAAGTGGCATTTCCTGCGAAGAGTCCTCAGCTCTGTTGCACGCTCGTCTGAAGGACGTGTGGGCAGCGTGCAATAGCTGCACCCTGTGTAGGATGCAGCGTGCCTAAGCTTGCAGTTGCTGCAAGTGGGTTTAATTTCAAAATTGCCTCGTAAAGGGCAATGCTCAGTGCCGCGCTTGTCGTTTCCTGCAGGGTGACCCTCGCCCGTGCAGAGACGACAGCGCACATCATTCTCGCAGTTGCGAGCGATGTGGCCCCAGCGGCAGCAGCGCAGGCAAAAGCGTGGTCGCGCCCACTTTTCGCGTTCGACCACGATCGCGAATGATTCTAGCTGCTTGAATAGTAGATTTTCCGCGCCTCGGCAGTGTCACGAAGTGACCGTGAAAGTTCCGTAGGAATTTGCGCGCGCCGAGGATTTCGGTGCCTGCTGCCGTTTGCCACCAAATTACAGTTGCTTGCGACCTGCGATTCTTTAAACGAATGAATCTGCTTAATTGCGTGGGGAGCGTGCTTTGGCTCTCGCAGCTGCATCTCGTCTGCAGTGCGACCTGGAAAACCCTCTAATGAAAAGTCTGAAATTCTTCAGAGTTTTCGGTCGGAAGAGCAGGTGCGCAAACACAGAAAAATCACGCTGCGAGCGTATCGCTCCGCCTCAGCGTACGCCACACGGTCAAATGCCTTGGATCTGTACACTACCCTGCTGTTTCAGTTAGCGACCTTCGCAATGGTCGCCTTGTACCCCGTTAGAGTCAAGTGCCAGCCGTGAGCTAGTACTTTATCAGCACCATTTTAGTCTAATTTTTTTTTTTATATATTTATTTCCACAGACCAGCATAACTGCTTTACAGGGATTATTTGTTTAAATTTCAAATCAAAACATACAAAAATAAATAAATAACACATAAAATTAGCCATTCCTTTTACTAACACAAAGGTAGCATTCATAAAATACATTCATTCTTTTATAAATAGAAATAAGGAAGCCCAACGGCTTCCTCATTATTAATATGTTGTTCTAAGTAAAGTCGAATTTTATTTCTTGTATTGTTTAATTTTTAATTCATAAGTTTATGGGGTCAGCAAATTGGATTAGATATTTGTCATATAAATCTATTTCTGATTCAGGATGTTGTTGCTGATGACCAAGGTTGTGTGTGGTCACTTGCAGAGTATTTTATGTAGATTTGTGAAGAAGGAATCATGGGCAATTTTAAGCGTGCTTGATGGATAGTTTCTATTTTAATTCTGAATGTAGTGGTGTTTCTAATAAACCAAGAGCATTTACTGCTATCCGTGAGATTTTATTTTGGAAGAGTTTGTAATACTGCTGTATTGCCAGCAAGAGGAATTATTTGGCCACCATAAGCCCAGGCATCGCATCACATTATAAATGGGAAGAACATGCTTTATAAACACTAGAGTACATTCTGTTTTGAGGGCGGATTTTCTGTTGATTAATGAATACAATTTATGTAGTCTTCTGTTTGCTTGTGTAAGTTTTCATTTTATATGATTAGTCCATGTTAGTCTTGTATCCATTAAATACTCAAGATATTTGAATTGGTTTTGTTTTGGTAACCAGTCAAGTGTTTTATTAAATGGCTTTAGAGTTGGGAGTAGTGTTTATTGGGCATAGTGTGAATATTTTTGCTACACATTTGTTGGGGTTAATTTATTTTCCATTTGTTTGCCCATAGTGATACTTTGTTTAGTTCTTCTTGTAGATTTTCTGTAGCTGTATTTATTGTTTTATTAGAGTTAGTATTGCATATCGTCAGCAAATAACGCTATTGTAGTGTTTGGGTTGTTGAAATCTGCTGTAAATATGTTGAACAAAGTTGCCTGATAACAGGCTACCTTGTGGTACACCTGCTGTAGTTCCTTTTTGTGTGGGTAGGTTGTGTTTATTCTTACTGAAAAGACTTTCTTTTAGAAGCTTTGTATTATTTTCACTAGGTAAAGAGGTAGGCCTGATTCCTGTAATTTAAATATCAATCCTTCGTGCCGACTCTGTCAAATGTAGCTTACGTCCAGAATACTGCTAGAGAGTGCTGTTTCTTCGAAGTTTTTATATATTAGTTCTGTAATTCTTAAAAGTTGGTGTGTTGTGGAGTGTTTTTCTTTAAATCCAAATTGGAAAAGTGGTATGTATGATATTTCATTTATGTATTGTAGAGGCCATTTTAGAATTAATTTCTCCATTACTTTGGCTATGATGGGGATCAGACTTATGGGTCTATAGTTTTCTGTGAATGTTGGGTTTTTACCTGGTTTTGGTATTGGTATTACTATGGAGTGTTTCCATTTTGTGGGATAGTATCCAATTCTTAACATTGAGTTGAATATTGCAGTTAAGTAGCTAATTGCTTTCCTATTTAGTTTTTGTAATACTAGAATAGTTAATTATTTAGTCTATTCCAGCTGATTTTTTTTTCTATTTAGGTTTTTAATTGTTTGATAGGTTTCATTTGGTGATATATATTTTACTGGATATTGGAGACTGTTAGTTCACAATTATTAATTTGATTTGTAGTGATATTATTTGAATTTGTGTTTTTAGGGCAAAAGTTTCTTGAAAGTGTTCAGCCAATATTTCATTTTTCTTTTGTTGTTGCAGCTGTTTTTTATCTAATTTCTTTGGATTTCTGGTATGACTATTTGGTTCTTTTAATATTTGTTTGTACCTGCCATAAGTTGCTGTCTTTAGGATTTATCTTTTAGTATAATTTTATATTGTTGGATTCTGTGTTCGTCTAATGCTGTTTTTACTTGGTGTGTTAGTTTGTTAGAATTTTCTTTTAATTCTGAGCTTCTCGATTGTTGCCGTGGCGTCAGATTTTAATATTTCTTTGAATTAATTTTTCAATATAAGTAGGTATAGTTTGCTGTGATAATTTTGGTTTATGATTAGAGTTGGTATTTGCTTCTTTTGCAGCTTTTTGTATAATTTTAGTGATGGAGTCTATGGCAGAATCAATTTCTTCTTTATTTTTCATGAACCGGTTTGTGGGAAGAGTGTTATCTATATTTGTTTGGAATTTTATCCAATCTATGTTTTTTGTGTCTATACTATAAGGCAATTCTGTTTTAATATAGTTCATATCTGAAGTGAATAATACGAGACAGTGGTCAGAGTCTAATTCAGGTAAAGAGTGAGCATAGAGGGTATGTCTTAAATTTTAATGATGGCAATGTTAAGGATATCTGTTTGACCATAACGGTTTTGGGGGTAGTGAGTGGGATTTGTTGGTGCTAGATTTGAAAGTTTAGAGTTGTTGATGCTTTCAGTAATTTTCTCCCGTTAGGAGTATTCACTTTGCAGCCCCAATTGATATGTTTGCTATTCAGGTCTCCCATTATAATGGTAGGTTCTGTACTGTGTAATATTTGTTTTAAATCATTTATATTAATTTGATTTTTAGGTGGTTTATATGCTGTTATGATATTTAAGAATAAATTTTTTAATGTTATTTTTACTGCAATCAGTTCAAGATCATTCGATTTCGTAATAGAAATTAATGAATGCTCCAGTTTCTTTTTGATTAGGATAGCTACTCGTCCTGCTACATGTTGTCATATTCTATCTTCTCTATAGCAGATATATCCAGGTATTTTAAGTGTCTGTCCGGGTACAAGGTGTGTCTCTGTTATTCATGCAATCGTTGTGCGTGATTTTTAGGAAGTAGATGAGTGTGTTTCTTTTATTTTATTAATCCATTAGCATTCCAGTTTAGAATGTTATTGATTTTTAAGTTGAGCTTTATCCATTTCTTATTATATTTGATATTTGAGTTTGATATCATGTTTTGTATTTATTAGATTATTGTGAGATTGTTTGATTAGTTATTGTTAGTAACATCTGCATTATAATGTGTGTAATGTTTGACTGTATGTTGTTGTGTAACTGTTTGTGCATATGTGGGTTTGGGTATGTTTTGTTTGTTGTTAAATGCCATTTGTCTATATAATGGGTTGTGATTTATATTTGTTTGTTGTGAGTTTATTTGTGTGTGAGATTCATTTCCATATATGTTTTGTGTTTGTGAGGTTTGGTAAGAGTTATTGTGTTGGTTTGATTCTTGAATTCTCTTACTTTTTGGAAAGTATTTACATTGTCTAGAAGTCGCCATATGATTTTCTTTACATAGAGTACAAATTGGGGGTGGAGGGTTTGTTGTCTGCAATAATTCACAGTCTTTAGTCCAATGTTGTTCCACTTACAATATCACATTTTAGAATCATTATTACCAATAATTTTTGTGTGGCCATAAATAAAACATTTTTACATTGAGAGTGGGCCCCTTGTGGTTTCCTTCTTGAATTCTACTTTACAATACAGTGCAGTAGTTTGTCCAGATTTAAATATTTCTCTGCCTTCAATTGAGTTTAGTTAATTCTAGTGCAGCACTCTAAAGGTAATTGTTCTCTGTTAGTCAATCTAATTACTTTTTTATGGATAATTTAGACTTTCTAATTCATTATAAATCTCTTCCTCTGTAGATAATAACAGAGACGTTTTTTATTACTACTGATAAGTTTTTTTCTGATTGTACACAGTATGTATAATAAGGGACACTTTTCTCTTCACAATATTTTCTGACTTTTCGGTAGTCGGTAACATTTTTCAGTAATATTTTTACCGAATCCCCTGTTGTTTTAAGAGAAAACCCATTTCCTATTAATTGCGTTAGGTCTTTAGATAAGAGTGTTACGTTTCCTGCGTTCCTGGCTGTAGGAGTACTTTTATGTTTTCTGGTTGTACTTCTATATTATTTACATTTTCATCTGATTCTTCTACTGTTTCTAAAATTGAATATCTATTTAATAAATTATAGTCTTTTATTACACTATTGTTTAGCATTCTGCGCTTTGCGTCACTATAATCACTTACTTTTGTAGGTCCTCTTTTTTTGTCATTTGTTGCTGTTTGATGATGGTCACTGGGTGCTTTCTGCTGATCATCTTCTGTGACAGTGGTTTTCCAGGGCTGTAGGATTCGGATGTCTTTGAGGCATATTTGTCCCTGCTGCCTCGTGCTGCTTGTTGCAGGTCGAACCGTGGTTGTTATGACTGTTGTTGTAGTAATTGTTTGTTTGCTCTAATTTTTTGAAGATGTTCTTGTAGAGAGTGATTTTGATGTAAGAGATGTTGGTATTGCTGTTATAGATTTTCCATTGATTTTCATTGTGTGAATTGTGAATTTATTAGTGTCGTGTAAGTGTCACTAGATCCTTCATTGTTCAGTAGTTCCATGGATCTGCTGATATGTCCCCCTAGGGGGACATCTTCTGATAACATTTTTGATACTTTATAGCACTATTAATTGTCATTCACTTTTGCACTTACTGGTTTCAACGCTGTATTGCCACAATTGTAGTTAAAATGCACTTGTCCATATGGCATTGCACCTGTGTTGATATACAATTGTTCGAATTGTAGTTTTGCCGCAATGCGGCAAAACAGTCGTGACTTCTGCCCTATGCAAAAGAATTTATCGATCGCACCGGCACTGTAAAATTTGGACTTTGGCACTGATAACGGCGCAAACGATTCGGACCAAGGTACGTCCGTCCCGCTCGGCGGTTGAGAACACAATTAGTCTAATTTTTGTAGGGCTTTTTCGGCGTGGCCGTATGAAGCGGCCCGGCAGAAGGCTTCCGCGGGCAGGACCTGCGCGGTACCGCCCCGGTGTTCGTGGCTGCGGGCCGACTGCGCCGGCTACCGGAACGATTTGCCCAGCCGTCTGACTGTTTCGTCGTCGCCGGCAGGGCTGGGGAGTGCTGACGCTGCTCGCGGGCTCGTGGGCGCACTCACGGGCCTGAGTTGAGTTGGTGGAGGTTAGTCAGCGGCAGGCGCGGCGGGGGCCTCCGGGGAGGCCGTCCGCCGTCTTGCCCGCAACACGCCTCCTCCATTTCTTCGCCTTTTTAGGGCGTTGGGCGGGCTTTGCGACTCGCTAACCGCGGTGGAATGCCGAACTCTACCCGATAGTAGAGGCCGGGAGGTCCTCCGCGCCTACCACGATGAACTTGTCGTCGGGTTGGGCGCCTCGCAGCAGCTCCAACCCGGAGACGCAGATAAGTTCCCCTGGCTGGCTGCACTGCGCCCGGGGCGTCTGTGACTCGGTCGATATCGACCAGTCACGCATTGTCCCCTGAGAGTGCCGCCGTACGCCGGAATGCTAACAGTTTCCTCCCCCATAATAAAGCGCCGGCAGAGGGTGTTTTCGTGCGCTGCCATCGCTGGCTAGCGGCACATCTTTTGCTCGGTGCCTAGAAAAACTCGGCCCCTGCTGCGTTCCCGCACGGTGTTCCGCTCAACGTCTCGTGAGAGCAGAGCTCAATCACGAGAACGCCAGGTACTTGCCGTGCAAGGAAGGCTGCGCGAACTTTCCACTCAGCACAGTGTGGGAGCAAGGCTCAACCACATGTGCCAGGTATGTTGCACGCGCAGCAGAAACCAAGTCGCAGCGCGTGGCGAAGCTAAGCGGAGGGGAGCGGGTGGTGCTGTCACCTCGACGTCCACGCAAGTGCAGTGGGAGATTTTTGTCAATTTCCCCTCACCAGTATCCCTGGTAGGCGGAATTTATTCTATGATTGGGTATACATAACTCCAGCATTTCTGCTTTTTGGAGTTTTCGGGGAGGGCAATATCTTAGAAGCTTATGCTTATTCTAGAACTAAAACTATGTACAAGCCTCTTTGGGCGATTGAAGTTTTACTAAAAATTTATTATATGGTTTATGTCCAGTTCATTGAAGATGGTTCGTTAACTCGTTTTTATTTTATTTCATTCACTCATTTATTCTTTAGACTATATATACAAACATTCACTCACGCATTCATACCACACGACACAACACAACACACGGTGGAGATTTTCAATTTTCCCCTCGCCAGTAACCCTGGCGAGGCCGGGGAATTTATTCAAATTCAAGGACTACATTGCGCTCAACCTTTCAGTTTTATGGAGCTAGGAGGGCAGTAACCCAAAAAATAATTAAATCTAATCTTAAACTACTTAAAACTAAACAGTGCCTCTTTGGGCTCTTTGTTTTATTAACAAAGTGGAAGAAAATTTTAAAGTTCTTTGAATTGTTCATGTACTTCTTTTGTTTTTGTTCGTTCACGCTCATTCATGTATTATATATAACATATATATATACAAACTCATTCACTCGCACATTCATGCCTCACTTCACTCACTAACGCTCCACTATGTACACTAGCACTCGTTTTCGCCACGGCGCCGACTTCACTCAGGCGCGTCCGCTGGCACTCATGTTGATCCTCGAACCCGGGCGGCCCAGGCCCGGCAGGGCGCGTTCCGCGCCTCCACGCGATTTCCGGCTTCAGGGAAGCGGCGACCACTCACGCCTATCTGCTCCCCCGCGTCGCACAGCTCAGAGAGCTTGTGCGGGAAATGCGCCGGAAGGTGAGCGACGTGCTGGGCCCTTTCTTCTGTGGAAGGCCCTGTGCGCCGCTGTTCGCCGCTCTGCCGGTCTCGCGCAGGATGCGCCAGAGCGGACGGCCGCAGCCTTTCTTTCAAGCGCCGTCTCCGCCCGCCGCTGCAGCTCCGCCGGGAACTGATGGCGCATAGAACTCCGAAGACGTCAGTGTTACGGGAGTGCGGTCGGGAGGTAAAAAGATGTGGAGGCGCGCCGCGGGTGCGCTGCCAACTCATTTTCCGCGACCCGAATGGGTCGCAAGTGAAAGGTGGAGCGGCGACGAATACCTCGCACGCGTACGCCCTGGGGCGCACACATGCGGTGAATAAACGCCGCTTAAGATGAAGAAGATCAGGGGAACGGAAGAGGTTTAATAATAATAATAATAGTGTCTTTATTATTGGCGAGGCTCAGGCCATAGGGCCTGCTCTTCCTTTTTCTAACCACAAACCACAGGTTTTAATAACAGAGTTCGGATTTTGATTTTTGGCTGCGAGATATCGAGCATGCGCGTGCCAACGGAGACCGCTGTCAAGGAACACGCCCAGATATCTCGCTTCGCTCTGCCACGACGAGTGCGCGCCGGCCAAGCTCACCGTTTCATCGGGTCAGCCCTCTTACGAGTGAGATTGACGGCGACGCGCCCTCGGAGTTGAGCAGTCGTTTCCGACTTAGCCATTCGGGGAAGGCGGCGAGACAGTCGCTTAAGTATTTTACTGACGCTGACGTTCGCCGATTTCGCATAGTATGCGAAATCATCCGCGGGTACATCAGGAGCCCGCAGCGTTGAATGCCTGTTTTTGGTTCAACCCAGGTAGCGGCGTCGTTCACGTATAAGCCGAAGAGGTAGGAGAGAAGACTCCCTAAGGGCACTCCCGCCTCGGCTCGTCTGGGGGACCGATATGCGTTATTGACGCGCACTTTGAACTGCCTGTCGGAGAGATAGCTCGCGATTAATCTCACATAGCAATCGCTCATCCCCGACCTGCGAGGCACGCGAGTAAACCGCATGCCACACAGAATCGAAGGCCGATCGCATGTCGGGAAAGACCGCTGGCAAGTTCTGCCGTCTCTCGAGGGCAGGCCGATGTCGTGCAAAGCCGCGTAAGCTGCTGCGCGGAGCTATGTTGTTTTCCAACTCCGAAGCTTAGGGTGTTCATCTCTGAGAGGTTGAGGCGACGTATTTCCTGTTGCAAACGCACCAGAATTAGTCGCTCAAACGTCTTCTAGAACTGAGAGTAGACTGATAGGTCTATAGCTGCTGGGAATTAATTTGTTTTGCCAGGTTTTGGTATAAGCGCAATGGCTGGTCGCGGCCTCCACGCTTTCGGAAAATAACCGCCGCGCCAGGCACGCATTCAGGAGTTCGAGTAGAAACTCGACTCCGCACCCATGAAACGCGGCTGGCCGCCGGGGCGCATCCGTCAGGACCAGCGGACTTGGCTGGATTGACGCGATGTAATGCGTTCTCCAGCTCCCTCTTCGTCCTCGGCGAGCCGAGGAGAGAACAGCGGGCCAATGGCGTCGTAGCCAGCCGCGGACCAATGGCGCACCACCTGTGACAGTGGCGGCCGAAGGTGGCATGGCGGCGCCCGCTTCAAACGCGCGGAACTGCAGCGCGAGCGGAATTCGCGAAGATTTCGCTCTTTGCCGCGTCTCCACGTAAACAGGCCGAGGTGGTGGGCGCCGGGTGCCCCGTCGGCGTTGCTCTGAAGCGGGCTATTTACTCCCGAGTGCGACCTGGCGCGAAAGATCCCCAAATGTGCCTCTCGTGGAGGTTGCATTTAGAAATTGTATCAGACCATTTAGCAGCTCTCTCGTCCCGTAAAGATGAACGGAATTCTCTGCCATGACACGCGCCGCTCTCCGTCAGCAGGATCGCCGTAGCGGCGATGAACGAGCGTTCTGCCAGTTCTCTTCATGGTATTCTCCATTTGCTCGTCTGCAGGCTCAGGACGAGAATTCTCTATTCGCGTGACAGTGGAGTTTTGCTTGAAGGCCGATTTCAGCGTTGCAGTGAAGTAATTCACTGCTTCGTCGACTAAACCTCCCGTATTACTGGATTTCTCTTCTAGCTGGGGAAGCTCAGCTGAGCTGAAAACCTGCCCAATTTAATGTCACGCGAAGTTCGTTATTTTGGCATTTCGCTACAAGGGACGTCACAACGCATGTTACTGGATTGTGATCGGAATCCAGAGTGGCAATTGAGCGGGGAACCACGCACTCAACGCCTTTCACAATCACAAAATCAATAACGCAGGTTCCTGTTACGTACACCCGAAATGCATCAGGACTGTTCGGTGCGCAGATTACCACGCCCCACCTTGTCGCTACAAGATTCGCAATTTTATTACCGTTTCTATTGGCACCTACGGCCGCCCCAGGTTCTATGTCTGGCGTTAAGTCACCCAGAGGATGACTTTGGAATTGAAATGCGAGCACTCAATTCCAGCCGGATCTAGGAGTTTGGTCTGGGCAGTGAACGGAGACGACTAAAAATCGCCGTTTCCTACCCAAACGTACGCCCCGACCGCCTCTAGAGACGCCAGAGCAATAGCAGGGATTTCGGCTTCGAGCTGCGGTAATTCACGGCGTAGTGCAAGCGCTACGCCGCCACCTGGCCTGCCAACGCGGTCTCTGCGATAAACAGCGAATCCCCGGAGTTTGAATTCGTGTTCACTGCTGAGCCACGTCTTGTAAAGCAAAATATCTAACTGGGAATTCATTAGTAAAATTTTCTAATAGCTGGGCTTTGAAGATGGCACTTCGCGCGTTCCAAGTACAAGCGCGGAGAGGAATGCTAGATGTGAACCTGCGTGTAAACTAGACATTGTGATGCAATGTCTGTAAGAGCAAGCTAAACAATTCTAGGATCTGGTCCTAGACATTGTTTGTGCAACCTTCTGGTGCAGTGGGCCGCGCTCCGGCCGCCCGAAGGCGTTGCGTTGGCCCGAGGAGCGCGGTGCACCGAGGCGCCCCGCGATCGTTCCAGGCCGGCCCGCCGTTGGCTGCCGTCTGAGGCGCCGGGTTTCCTAATAAAGTAGAGCTTCCCGGCGAGGATCCCTCAGTTCCTACCGTTGCACGCGCGTCTGAAGGACGGCGGGCAACATTCTGTCTTCATCCCGTGAAGGATGCAGCGAAGCAACACAATTGCAGCAAGTTGGCCTTAACTGCATTTGCCAAGCCTCAAGGCGGTGCTTCGTGCCGCGCTTGTCGTCTCCTTCCGGGTGATCCTCGCCCGTACAGAGCCGACAGCGCATCGTACTCGCAGTTGCGAGAGATGTGGCTGACGGCAGCGCCTTAGCCAAAATCGTGGTCGTTCCCATTTCTCGCGTTCGACCACGATCGCGAACGACTCAAGTTGTCGCAGGTGATATATTTTCCGCGACTCGGCGTTGTCACTGAGGGTGACTGCGAAAGTTCCCGTGGGAACTTGCACGCGCCGAGTTTCGGTGCCTGTTGCACCTTCGGCTGCAGAATCGGCTTCTGGCGACCGGAGATTCTCACAAGCAGTGAAATCTGCTTAACGGCGGAAGGCGTGAATCCTGCACTTTGAGCTGGGTTCGGCGTCCTGCGGTGTAACCTTGCGGAATTCCTCTTATGAAACTCTCAAGTGCTTGGCAGAGAGTTTTCCTGCGGTGGCGTGTGCGCGAACAAAACAGGTTCGCGCTGCGACAGTAGTGCTCCGCCTCTGTGTACGCCACACGATCATAAGTGTGCACTTCGTACACAGTCCGCTTGCTACGGTTGACGACCTTCGCGATGGTCGCCTTGTACCCTGTTAAGGGCCCAAGTTTCCTACCGTGCTCTAAGACCTTATCAGACCCGATTTTTAGTCGGATTCCTGTAAGGCCGTTTCGGCAAGCAATGGCGGCCGGCCGGAGGGCTTCCGCGGGCGGATCCTGCGCGGAAGATCGCGCCCCGGTATTCTCCGCTGCGGGCCGACTGCGCCGGCTGCCGGAGACGAGTTGCCAGCCGTCTGACTGGTCGTCGCCTACAGGGAGGGGTTCAGGAGGACCCCGGCGCCGCTCGGGCTCGTGGGCGCACTTGCCGGGCCGCCGGGTTGTTCGCCATTGACGTCTTCAGGCGCGGCGTCGGGCGCGACCTTGGGAATCTGGGTGGGCCGCCGCGTCTGGCCCTTCCGCCGGCGCCTTCTGTTTTTCTTGCCCTTTTGGGCGAGTTTGCTGGGCCGAGGAGCGTTGCTGCTCCCCCGGCCGTGTCGTAGCCCCTCGCTGGCAAGCGCCTCTGCGACAATGGGGTGACGGCGGGCGGCTGCTCCCGGGGTTGGCGGGGGCGTGGGACCAGGGCGTCCGCGTACGTCCGCTCCTGGCGTCGCAGCTGCCGCTGGGCGCGAGTGAATTATTTCCTGCTGTTTGTAGCGGCCTACGCCGTTAGGCGCTCATCCGCTGTAGTCTTTCGGTAAAGTTTTCGTCTTGAGTGGGCGTGGGACCATGCGCCGCGCGGGTGCGAGCGGCGCCGCGGCCCTCTGCTGTGCGGTGGATGTTAGGTGGGTTGCGTCGCCGCTGGGCGGCAGGCGCGGTTGCAGCGTAATGCGCAGAGCGGTTTCTTTGGTTAAAGAGAGTGGAGAGAAATTTTTGTTTTATAGAAGATAAGTTGAAGAGAAAGATGTGGAGACAGTTTTTATTACAGACGCGGCTACTCCGCTGGGCTTTTGAATAATTAATATTTTATGGTGGTCTTAGAAATCGGACGTCGGTTGGCATGTGTTTGTAGCTGGTAGGGGATTTTTTGCAGTAGTATTGGCGGTATTTATTGAAAAGGGGGTCTAGAGTGGAGTCTGTGAAGCTTTTTCTATTTCCTTTTTTGCTTGGTCGTATATATGTCTTTTTATGTTCGTCATTTTGTGATTGTCGCGTATTGTGCAGTAAGGGGTCTCGGGTCCTGGTCGGTAGGCGATGCGAATAAATCTATTTTCCGCTAGTTCCAGGCGATTTAATTGAGTATTTGCTGCTGCGGCCCAGGCGATGCATCCGTATGTACCGGCGCTTCGAATGCAAGTGTCGTACAGGATCTTTTTCGTCTTGTCGCGTAGCGTCTTCGTTTGTAGTAGCGGTGCGAGGCGCGCGATGCTGCTGCCCATCTGTTTCGCTGCGTGCTCGCAATGCTTAGTCGAGGTGAGTTTTTCGTCGAGGATGGCGCCGAGATAAGTTATGTGGGCACGCCACGGTATTCTCGATCCGTTTATTTCTAGGGGGGCTTTTTTTTCCGGCCCCCGTAAAATCGATGGCGGCTTTAGGGTGTCCCTTTTAAACCACACCACGTTGTGAGTCCGTTTGCGGCTGTTTGTATCTTTGGCTTTGGGGGCGCTGTCCCCGGGCAGTGAAGGCTATGTCGTCGGCGTAGAGGTATTCTGTCACTTTTGGGAAAAGGTTTGGGAAGGTCATAAAGGAAAGAGTAAGAGTAGCGGGGGTATCTTTTGTGGGACCCCGGCGAGAATGTTGCGTGGAGAGGAGAATTGTGATGGGTGCCCCATTTGAAAAGTTTCTATTTGTTAGGTACCCGGTTGGGAAGAAGGTAAAGATGTTGGGGGAGAAGTTTTTGAAATTTATAGTAGAAAACGGTGGTTGATTTTGTCGAAAGCGGCAGTGAGGTCGAAGAATATTGCGGGGAGGTTAAAATTACTAGTGTTAAAATTTGCCCCATGGCTAGTGGGAAAAATTTGTAGAGAAAAAGGGGGCTTTTTGAACCCAAAATTGGGGATTCTTTCCTGAAGGTTGCGCCCATTGGTTTTTTAAAATTTAAGGGAAAAGTTTTTCGAAGTTTTTTAAGGTTTGTGATAGTAAGCTAAGGGGCCCTTTTAAACCCGGATTCTGGGGTTTTCTTTCCGGGTTTGTTTAGTAGAATGCCCGTGGCGTGCTTCCCGGGTTTGGGGAAGTAGCATAGTCAGGCTTCGTTGGTATCTGTGGGAGCTGCGATGGCGCTGCTTGGTAGGTGTCTGAGCATTTCGGGCGATTTTTTGTCTGGCCCGCTTGTTTTTTTGGTATTTATTTTTGGGTTTCGTTTTTTTGTCTTCTTAATGTCGGTTAGATTTGGGGGCTATCGAATTTACCGTGGTTACGTCGTTCATTTTCCACCCCGGTGGGAGTTTCGTTTCCCTTAAATGTTTCCGTTCCTGATTAACTGTTAGGGGGGGTTTTAGGTAAATTTTTTATGTATTTTTTTGCAAAAATTTCTTTTTTCCCTGGCAAATGTGGGTTTTTGTTTTTGTTAGGGGTCTCGGGGGGCGGTCACGGGGTTTTGGGGTTTTCCGTAAGGGTCTTTTGTATTTTCCTTTGTCACGGCGGTTTTTTATGTCGGCTTTTTTGATAAAATTGCCCCTTTGGGTGGGCTCTAAATTCCCTTTAAAAATCAAAATTTTTCGTCTCGTTTTTGAAAGTGTGTTTTTTATTTGGGCGTGTGACTGTGGCGTCGTTGGCCGTCGCCCCTTCCTAAATTTTTGGGTTGGTATTTCGGTCAAGGCCCCCCCTTTTTTTTTTTGGTTTTGTCTGTCGGTGAATTTGTTGTGGGGAGGGGGTTGGTGATTAAATCGGTCTAGTGCTGTGTCGACCCTTTTTGTCGTAGTTGGAGGTGCTGGGTGCTTTTTGGGTTTTGGGGGCTAATCTGTCGGGTGCGCCCAGTTGGGGTTAATTGGGATGTTTGGGGGTTGCTGGGGAAACGCCGAGGTATAGTGCAAAAGGGATGGGGAGATGACCGTCGTTCAAACAGTGGAGGGAAAACTGTAGGTGAGGGGAAGGAGGGGTACAAGATCGAAAAATTCGTGGGGAATGTCGTTGATGGATGGGGGGCCCGGATGGCGGTTGAAAGGAGATTGTCGGTGCGGAGTCAACGGGTGAAAGCGTATCCCCGGGTGGCAGTTTCGACTCACCCCCTTTTCCCTATTTTCTTTTTGCGTTTGGTCGCCGGCGAGTACGGTTGTCGGTCCAAGAGAAAAAAGTAGTTAGGTCGGGAAATGCAGTTGTTTGTTGGGGTTTTTGGGGTCGATATAAAAAGACGGGCCTTTTTTAAGGTTTCCGAGTTCGACTCCCCTTTTAATTGTCTGAAGTTTGGTTTTTGGTAGTCTCGTGTGGGGTTTTTTTCGACGATGGCAGGGGCCCTTCCTTGTTGCTCGTCGGTCAGTCTCGGGTAAACTTTAGCCTCGGAGAAAGGGTTTTTGGGTTTTCAGAAATGTCTCTTGTATTAGTAGTGGATTTTAAAGTCGAAAATTTTTTCAATGTCGCTTTTATTTCGAGTAATTGTGCCTTGTGCGTTGGAAAGGCGATGTTATATATTCGCCCTTTTGTCATTTAAAAACCCCCGGCCCTTTGGGATAGCGTTTAAAATTTTTGGGGGGTGTCTTCTGGTCCTTTCCATGGGTTCCCTGTTTTTTAGTCCTTTAATTAGTTTAGGGGGTTAAGACTTTTTTAGCCCAAAAGTTTTTTTTATGTCAAAAAGGCCCCTTGGGGCTGTTGCAGCGCGCCCTTTTGGGTGGGTTGCCTACCCCAAGGTTGCGGGGGGGGGGCCCCGGGAAATTTTTGTAGTTGGGGGGAATTTTCTTTTTTTTGCTTTTAAATTTGCGGAGGGCGGTTCCCGGGGTTCTGTTTTTAAGTCTTTTCCCTTTTTGGGTTTGGGGTCTGTCTTTTTTCTGGAAAGTAAAAAATCACCCTCTGTAGTTTGCTGGTGCCCCCGCCCTTTTCCGCACTTCTTTTTGAGGGGGTTTTTCCCCCAAGTACATGCTGGGTGGCGTGATCCCCGGCGCATCCCCAAGCGAGGGCCGCACCCTTTTTTTGCGGGCCCCCAGAGGGGCATTGCGCAGGGGGAGTTTTGACCTTATTTTTTTTTTTGAATGCGGACACCAGATAGGGACCCGGAGTTCAGTGATCTGGTGTAGTTAATTTCGATTGAATGGGTCCCAAACGGCTCTAGTTTTTCCTTTTTTCTCTTAAAGCTCCCCAAAGTGGTATTTGGGATGTTTCTGCCTGGATTTCGCCAAAATTTTTCCTAAAGGGGGCGTCTTTGCTAGTCCTCGTATGATTAGTCTTTCCCCCCCCTTCAGTCGTAGCCTGTGGTATTTGGTGGGCCCAGTGGGTTTCTCCCTTTTGCGTCGCGGAGTAGTTGTTTGATTGTCTGATGGTCTCAATTGAGCTTGGTTTGAGGGTGGTTCTGTTCTGCCAGTTGAGCTCTGAGGGGTTTTGGGTTGGTCTTTTTTTTACAATTGCGGGAAGTAAACGGATTTTTATGGACGTCTTGTCTACTTTAGAATGCGCCGATTTCCGGGTTTTTGACCTTTCGCCCAACGTCTGTGTCGGTATAAGTCGTTTTGCCATTGTCAAGTCTTTAGTTGTCGGGTTTGTTTCGGTAATTTTTCCCTTTTCTGTTCCCTTTTGATTCCTGGTTTTACCTGCAGGCCCGTAAAACGGTTTAAATTTCAACGGGCTGCTTCGGGAAAATCGGTTTGGGGGGGAAAAAAGTCCCGACGGTGATAAGCCGTCTTCGTCTATTTTTTTTCCCTTTTTTTTTTTGGGTTTTTGGAGCATGAAGGTTCTCCCCCGTCGGGGTCGTTTTGGGGCCCCGGTCGGGGGTTTTGGGTCGGAGGGAAAGCCTTTGGGTTGCGGGGTCTTTTTTCTTTCCTTTGGGGGGGGTCATGGCCGAAGTTTCAGCGGTTTGGTTGAATTGGTCTCCCGGTCCCGGGGGATAGGCGGGTCACCGTTTTTTTCCAGCATTGCCTGTCAGAACTATTTAAGGGGCTGAAAAAGGGGACATTTCCCAAAAAAAACCCCACGCCCCGCCCTGGCCCCCTTCCCGATGATCGGCAAAAGTTTTGTATTTTTCCCGATGGATGTCGTCCTGGGCAAAATCTTGAAGACCCTGCGGGGGGCTGAGGCGGGGACCCCTTTGTCAGGTGTCGGGGGCCCGCGGGGGGGCTTTCGCCGTCCCGGCGGTGGCGGCCCCGCTTTACACCGGGGTGGCGGTGTGGGGGGCTTTTGCGGGAGCAAGCGCGTCGGGAAAAATCGACTTAATTTTGCTCTTTGGTTTTTCCCTTTTTTAAAAGTCGTTTTCCCTTTGCGGGCGCGACACTGCGAAGCGCGGGGGCGACGGAATGTCGGATCCAGCCCCTTTGCGTGGGCGGGCGCCGACGCACGAGGGGGAACAAGCCGAAGCGACGCGGCTACGGGGTTGCCTGCGGGCCGGGGGGAGCGGGCTCCCTTAACCTCGACGCGCAAGAGGGTTTGGGGGGCGGAGGGGGGGGGTCGTCGATCGAACGCCCACGCCGCTGGGCTCGGGGGGCGTTGGGTTTTTGGGAACGCTGGACCGCGGTGGCTGCGGCGGGGGGTGTGGGGGTGCGGCGGGGGGGTGGGGCACTCCCGTGGGGGAGAAACGCGGCGCCCCCCGACCGCACGTCGGCCCCCCCCTCTCCCGGATCCCAAACACGCCGCTAAAACCCGTTGCTCCCGCTCTGACGCTCCTGCGGGCCGGTTACCCCGAAACAGCGGCGCTTGTATTTCGGGGCACCCCTTGTACTTGGATAATTGGGGGGGAAATTTGGAATTTTCTTAAAATATTTAACAAAAAGTCCCGGACCCAAAGAAATTTTTTAAAAGGGGAAAAAAGGGGGCGGATGTGGGGTTGAAGTTTCTGGGGGATACTATGGCAAACTTGTCATAAGGGAAGAGAGATCTGAAAAAATACGGGGAATTACTCTATTTCTATGGAGGGGGAAACCAAAGTAAATTTAGATTTTGGGAGGGCCCAGATCCCCCTTCCGGAATAAAATTGTACAGGCCAAAATAATGGGGTTAAGGAGGGGAGAAAGGGGGAGAACAATTTTTAAAAATTTTTTCCGAAAAAGGGGAGTAAGCAAATTTGGGGTAGTTGGGGGGTTCGATGATTTTTGCCGGCCCGGGGAAGCATTTGCGCGGGGGTTTTTCCGGATGGGGGAAATGAGAGAGCGGGAATTTAGAATTTTGCCCGTAGGTTTTTAAAGCTTTTTTCAAAAGATGATGTAGGTGAAAAGGGGTTATTCTTCGGGACCGGGGATTTTGAATCGAAATAGTTTTAAAATTTTTGGGCCCCTTCATGATCACGGGTTTTGCCCCTTGTTCATTTAAAGATTTGTTAGGTGTTTTAAGATAATTTAGGATGACCGAATCGGGGATGGGGGGTTTTGGGGGAAAAATTTTTTAAAAAAGGTTGGGGCAAAGATTTTTTAAAATTTTTTAAAAAATTTGGGGGAATTGTCGGAAGATTTGAGGGGGAGTTTTTGGGGGGTTTCCTGCCCGGGCGTGACTTGATAAATTTTTTTGGGGCTGATTGTCTTTAAAAAAATGTCGTCATATTTGTTCGTTCTCGCTTGAAGTTCGATGGACCAGTCGTTTTAAATATTTTAGTCTTCTTTTGTCATCGTCGCGTCTGTATTTATAAAAGTCGTTGGGCCTGTTTTTTTAATTTAATTAATTGGGCAATCGCGGAAGGGGGGATGGTGTTTTTTTAAAAAAGTCGCCCCTTTTTTCCCAAAGCTTTTTTAATTTGGTGCGTCAAGTGAGTGATTGTTTTTTTCAATGTCAGTCGATGTGGGATGTTATGGGGAACAAACTTTTTTCGAAAAATTGTGTATTTTTTCCAGTCAGTCGTCGATTGAAAGGTCGGTGGGCGAAAAGGGGAAGTGTCGGGGTCAAAAAAAGAAAAAAGGGGGCCCGGAACTAAAAAAAGGTAAAATTTAAAAAAGGGGGTGAGAAGCCCAAAGATTTGGGGGGAAAATTATGAAATCAAGTATGTCATTGGGGGTTCACGTATATAGTGAGTCGGTTGGGACGGCATTTTAGTATTAAGCCCGGGTTTTGGATCAAAATCCTCAATTGTCCGTCCCGTCCGATTGGTCGCCCGGGCCCCATTGTATGTGTTTGATTGAGATCGCCTGAAAGAAAAAAAGGGGTGGGAAAATTGGAAAGGAAAGGAGGTCGGATTTTGGGAAAAGGGATAACAGGTTTTGGGCCGAAATAATGATGGGGGGGTCGGGGGTTCCCGGGTTAACGGCAGAGCATTCTAGGGCATTCATGGGTGGGGGGATTTTGGGGGCATGGGGATAAAATTTCGTCCCAAATTCCCTTACCACCACCAGCGGGGGCAGTGGGGTCGTTCCTGTAAAGGTGTAATTTTGTCCCCGAAATTTAACTGGGGTGAAAGGTTTTTTTGGGAGACAAACCCCGACGAATAACCCTAAGAAATTTTTGGGAGGGGGTTTTTTTTGTTTTTTAAGACCCCGGTGCACCCCATGAAGAAAAATTTAAAGGAAAAAAGGGAGTTAATTTAATTAAAAATTTTGACCATTTTCCAAAACCTAAACCCAATTTGATAAAATATCCCCGGGGCCCCTTTAAATATTTATTTTGGGTTTGCAGTAAGTATTTTTTTCAAGTCACAGGTTTTAAATTAATAGGATTAAGTTTTTAAAGGGTCAGTAAAGGATGAAGATGAAGGTGATGTAAGTCTTGTACATTGAAGTGGATGTTTGGGTTGGGGGTGACGTGAAAATGACTGTTTAAGGTGTAGATGAAGGTGGAGTTGAAGATGAAGTGGAAGAGGGGGGAATGAATGAAAGGGGGGTTGGAAGGATTGGGGTCATTATTGGTCTTAAGGCCGGGTTTTTTGCCAAAATGGTGGGGGCCCCTGGATAATATAAGGCAGTTGGGATAAAAGGCTGGGTGTGGGGGGTTCCAATTTGAACATTTGGAATAAAAGTTTCATTTTGGGGAAAGGGAAAATTTTTTCTTTGGGTGATTCAGTGAGCAGGGGGCCACACTGTCGGGGGGGGTCTGCAGTAAGCCCTTGTATTATAGATTTTTTGGAAATTTTTTGCACGGGGGAACTCTGTCCTCGGTTTGGTCCCCCAATTTTTTAGGGGTTTTTCCAAAAATTTCATTTTTTGTTAGTCACTGCCCGGTCGCGCCCTTGGTACTTCTCCCAAATACCCCATGCTTTCCTTGGGGCCCCGGTCGAGCCCCTTTTCTGCATTTCTTTCAAAATTCTTCAGTTGCAGTGCATTAAGTGTGTCTTTTATAGTCTCAATGGGGAATTTTGGGGGGTAGCCCTTTTATACCCCCTTCCCCGGATCTCGTCCTCCCTTGGGTTTAGGGGTGGAACAAATTTTTCCAAGTAGTTGTTTTTCCAAGTCACTGGTGGGGTTAGTGCCCAAGTCGGTCTCGTTTTTTTTTTATAAACCCACCACATTTTTTGGCGAAAAAATTGGCTCTGTCTTTGGTTTTTTGCTGTCTTTTTCCCCATTACAGTGGGGGAAAGACCCTTGGTAATCTCTTTTGGGCAGAAGATGGAGAAAAGTAAATCTTAAATTGTCCAATCTTCGGTCGATTGTCGGTTGTTCACTGGGTGTGGGGTAGTGAGTAATTTAGTTTCAGTCGGGCCAAAAGGTTTTGCCCAAGGTCAAAAGGGTTTCATGAAAAAAGGCAGCAAGGGGGTTGAAAAAATTTTGTGTGGGAACAGAAGGGCGGGAAAAAGGGCTGTTCCCAAAAAGGTTTTTTTATAAGGTTGAAAATCAACTGAATTTTGAGTGTCCCTATGGGTGTGGGTGCTTTCCCTTGTTTTCCCATTCCAGTTGGGGGGATGCCAGGCAGGTTGGTGGTAAAGGGAGGCTGGGAGAGGTGTTTGCAGTAGCTGAGTCCATATTCCCGTCCGGGGGATCCCTTTTCCCAACGGCGCGGCTGCCCGCAGTTCTTTTTTCCCCCCGGTTTTCGCCCCGCCAAAATTTCTACTCGGCGAGCAGAAAAGCGCCTCGGCGTGAAGGAAGGTGTTGGGTGGGAGGGTAAGGTTTTAAAAACCCCTGATAATTTTTTCTTGATTCCCGGCGATTTCCTCGCCCCCAATTTTTTTAAAGGACTTTTTTGTAATGGTTGTTTTAAAAAAGAGATAACTTTTTTACTTCCCCCTTGACCAATCGTTTTCTTTAAAAAGGAAAAAATGAACTCCAATTGGGGTTTCGAACAACGACCAAACGCAATGCCGGCCCTTTTGGGACCTTGGTAGTTTTGTGAACGCACGTAAAGGGGAATGCACGTTCCGCCACTGGGGTGCGACCATTCCTACCCCTTACGGGGATCTATGGTCAATCCTGGAAAATGAAAAAAAAAAAATCAGTTGATTTTAGCCAACTGGCCGGGGCATTGGGGTGCTGAAATTCAAAACTTATATTTAAAATCTCATTTTTCTGTTTTAGTTTCTTATCCAGAAAATTTTTTTGGCCCCTTATCTTTGCCCGTTGATCGGGGTTTGTATGAACGACCCGGAAAAATTTTTTCCCAGTCAGTGGCTTTTTTTAAAAAAGTACTAATACTTTTAAGATGCCTTTTTGCAGTGGCATTGAAAAATCGACATATTTTTAAATTAAAAGGTTTTTGGGGGCAGAGGGCGGCCCTAAGGGGGTTTATTTTGAAAACCCGCAGTTTTAAAAAAATGTTTCTGCAGCAATCCCCAGCTGGGGAAGCCAGTCCATTTTCGATAATTTTCCCTTTTTAAAACGTAGGGGGGTTGCCGGGCGTTTTTCCCCTTGTTAAATAAGCATCGCAAGCGGCCCCCGGTCTGCCGGGGGTTTGCCCCACGTTATTTTGGGGCAGGGTTTAAAGTAGTTAGGGTGGTTTTAATGTCCCTCGGGGGCCGACACTTTGGCCCAGAATTAGGGGGCCCCCAAAACGCGAGGGCCCGGGTGGGGCGAATCGCGTCGCCGTGGAAGAGCACGGCCGTGCTCTACTAATTGACTTTGACCCGCCACGGTTTTTTTCCCCCCGGGTCTGAAGGTTGTCCTCTTTTGGGAAGCTCGATCTTTCCCCGGGTGGTTTTTCAGCCGTATCGTCGGCGTACAGGCGAAATTCCGTCTGAGGGAAAGGGGGGGAAAATCCGCACATAGAGGCCCGGGAAAACGTGGAGCTAGCACGCCCCTTTTTGGGCCCCCGGGCCCCTTGGGCGAAGGTAGATTTAGATTCCCGAAATGTCCGGAAAAGTTCTGTTTGCTGGGGGGAAATGGACAAGGTGCACCAGGTAACCAGGAAGGCCCCGGGTAGGTTTTTTAGACCGGGCGGCCCCCAAACCGTCAAATGCGCTGGAAAGTCGAGGGAAAACCCCGTCTTTAATCGGCCCCGTTGAATTTCGTCTTATTGGGGCTGCTTTCCGGGGATGTTTTGCTGTGGCCCTTTCAAGGAAAATAAAACTGTTCCTTTTTCATTCGGTTATCTGTAACTTTTTTTAAAAGTCTTTTTTAAAATTAGTTTTCAATTTTAAATTTTTGGAAATGTATTTAATGGGGATAAACCCCGACTCGGGGAGTTTAGGGTTTTTCCCGCTTGGAAAAATTAGTACATGTGCATGCTTACTGACTCGGAAAGGGGCTGAAAATAAATATTAATTAAAAAAAGGACAAAAAACACTTTCCGGTTTTGGCAGCTTTTTTTGGGGCGTCGTTACTGATGCCGTCTGGACCGGGAGCTTTTTTTCTTTCAGCTCTGTGGGCCCCTTTTCCCCCCTTCATCTGTAAAAATGGCTCGTCGGCGGGGGGTGCAGTGCCCCATTACCGTTTTTTGCACTTGACAACGTGCGGGATTGGGGGCCTTTCCCCACCGGGTGAAAATGGATTCTAAAGCATTAGCGAGGGTTCCGCTTTCGCCTCCTTTATTTTGGGGAACTCTCCTGGGCTGATTTTCAGGGGGGCACCGTCACTGGTTTCCAGAAAACACAAAAAAATTTTCCCTAAAGGAAAACCTCAGGTTTGAGGCCTGATAGAAATTTTTTCCACTTCTGATTCAAATTCGGGTGGGTTATTTTTAACCCCTACCTTCAATCGATTTGGGTCATTTATATATATTTTATATATATTATATATATTATTTTATAATTTTATATATTATATATATTATATATATTATATATATTATATATATTATATATATATTTATATATATTATTTTATATATATTATTTTATATATTTTTTATATATATTTTTATATATATATATATATATATATTGTGACAAAACAACGCCCTGGACTGGCCCCGGGGCCCACAATGCAACCTGGTCTTTGATCAGGGTCGATGGAGGGGGGGTGAAGCACCGCTCCAGGCCCTACCAAATTTCGTCCGGCCCGGGCCTTATTTTTCTTTTTGACGGGGGGCCAAAAAAAGGCGGGGGTCGAATTCTAATGAAACACGGATGGCTCCCGGAAAATTAAATGTATTCTTAAACTTTTCCCGAGGGGCCCACTAAACCGATTATAAAAACCAAAATTTCAATCCCATTTCTAATAATTATAAACCCAAGTCTGGATTCGTCCCTATCTTGTGCAAATAAAAAACCTCCCACCTTAAATACTTCCTCATATCTTGCCCGCCAATTACAATACTGGGGAACGTTTTTAAAGCAAAAACCCACTGATCTTGGCACCAAAAAGCTTTTTAGGTTTTTTCCACCATTTTGGGTCGAACTTAACCCCGGGTTTAAACGTTGGCAAGGTCTTCCCAGTTATCCTTTTTAAACACACCTTTGGGAAAAATTACGACCTCCGGTCTGAATGTCGCACGGGTACTCACGCTTCGGCGATTGGGGGAAAACGTAACCTGGTTTTGGCCAACCCTGACCGACCCAACCGCTTATCCTTTTGGGGAAGGGCTGCTCGCGCCCCAATGAATTTGGCCCCCAACCTTCGCCATACGCCCCCGGGCCGCGCCTCCTTTTGGGTCCTTGATCTGCCTGTTCGCCCGGGAAATATTTCAATTTTTTAATAATATATATAAATATATATAAAAATATATATAATAATAATAATATATATATTATATATATATATATTTAAAAAAAGTCCTGTTGGTAATTGTTTTTTTACATAGTTATTTATTTACATGGGAAATAATCCTGCAAATGATCCTGCAAAAAAATCCTGGAGGGTGCGGAGGCCGGGGGGGCCGGGGGGGCTGTGGTTGGTGTGTTTAGTGCTGAGGTGGGTTGGGGGTGTAATGTTGAGGATTTTGTTGAATGCAAGTGGAAAGTTTTCGGGGGTTTTAAAGATGTCTGTGGGAGTTTCTTGTTGGTGGCGTGACTTTTGTTTAATACTGTTGAATGGGTTAAAGGGGGGGGGAGGGGGGGAATATTGGTAAAATGTTTTTTTATTCTCTCCGCGGGAACCGGGATGGTGGAAGGGGATTGTGTTTGTGTTTTTTTGTTGTTCTGTGTCTTTAAATTCCGGGTTTGGGGGTTGAAAGGGCGCGAATAAAGGAGTGTTCCCCGCGCGTAGATTCCCGCCGCAGTTCCGGGAACCCTTGCCCCTACTTCCTGCGTGAGGCCCCCTCCGAACATGCGAGGTTTGGGGATTTTTAAACTTTTCCTGAAGGGTTGGTTTTTAAATAGAAGAAGGCTGTGTACGTCGGGCTGTTTTTTTCTGGTATGTTTTGGTTTGTTTTCCATGGGGGTGGCGGTCAAAGAAGACGCCGAGGTATTTTTTCGTTTTGCCACGGGAGAGAGGCCCCTGTAGGCGGATGGGAGCGACGGGGTGCGCGGTGGAAAGGTTTGTGGGTAAAAGAATGGCCTGGCATTTTTGTGCATTCAATGAACCCTTTCCACCCAATTCAAAGGGGATTTTGGGACGCTGAAGTTTTTAATTCCAAAAGCTTTCGGCTATCCTTTACTGCCCAAAGCGATTCGTCGGGGTAAATGAATTCCTACTCCGGGTTTTAGAAGGTATCGTTTGGGAAAAGAGAATAGAAAAGGGGGGAAATATCCTTCCGGGGCGCCGGGGGGAAAAGGGGGGGGAAAAGAAATGTGGGTTTTTGGGTTCAAGAAAGGGGATGATAAGTGGCTGAAGGTTTGGAAAAGGGGGGGACGTGGGGAAGTTTGTGGAGGGAAATGAGTGGTGGGCAGTGTCAAAAACAAAAAAAATCAAAAAAGAGAGCCCAAGGGCAGCGGAGATTTAGGGGAGATGATGCAAAAGGCAACCCAAGTGCCTGAAATTTGGGGGGAATTTTTTTTGAAAGCCGAACAGCGTCCCCTTTAAAATTTTCCCCTCCCCGTTCCAAATCAGGTAAGGTTCTCTTTTAGAAGAAGCTTCTCAAAAAGTTTTCCAAGAACCCGGGAGGGGGATCGGGGGATAATTTTCCGGGGGACGCGGTTCTTGTTCGGGTTTTGGAAATACCCGTTGAGGTTTTCCCCAAAAAGGGGGGAAGATTGCACAGCAATCGGGGAGGGGAGGGAAGTTTAAAAGGGCGGGGGGCCTTGAAGGGGGTTTTTTAAGCATTTCGCCTGGGGAGTTTGTCCGCCCGCCTGCTCGTTTTTTTTTGTTTTGGGGTTTGGGGCCACCTCATCCTCTGTGATGGCCAGCGGAATTTCGTCAAAAAAGGGGGGGTGTAATGAAATTTTCCGGGGGTGGCTGGGGGGAAAAGAGCTATGAGGGGGGGAAAACGCGTTGGGGTATCCCGCGAAAAACCCCGCCCCTTTATTTTGGGGGCGGGGGGTGGGGCGGGGGGGCCCGGGTTTTGTGGTGGCCCCCCTGTGGGCTTGTAAGACCCCTGCAATTTTCCCCAGTCTTGTCGTTGTTGATTTCGGAGTTTTTTAATAGGTTTCCCCCATCCATTTCTCTGCCCCACAGAAGCCTGGAGGGTTTTTCCCCCAATGGATTTTGGGGGACGTTTCTTTTGCTGCAGGGTCGGGGGCGGGGGTTTCCTTTCGCCTTTTGACCCCTAAAAGGCGAATCAGCCCCGACGGGGGTTTGGCTTGTGCTTGGGGGTTTGGGGGGTTTTTGGGTTTTCGTGATAGGCTGTTTTTTTCTGGTATTTGGGGGGCTGATGGCCGGTCTATGTTGTGGGGGGTCAAGGGGTTGGGGGGATGGGTTTGTTCGCAACTCTTGTTTTGAACGACCCCGTCGGTGGTGGGTTTGGGTTTTGGGGTGGGGCAGGAAAAGATTTTTTGCAGGCAAAAAGGGGGGGGAATTCGATGGTAAATCCTTTGGGGGCTTTGGGGTTGTGATTGTGAGATGGGGGGGTGAAGGACGATATCGAGAATATCACCTTCAATTTGGGTTTGTGGGGTGGGGTTTGGGGTGGTGGGTGATAGATGGGGGAGCGGGAGATGAGCTGATTTTTTGAGATTCAGGTAGGAGAGGCGTTTTCCAAAACGTTTTCCCCCGGGAGCCCCAACCCCTTGCTTTGCGTTTAGATCCCCGCAATATTTTGGACCCAGTGTCAGCAACCAAAACAAAATCGCCTTCCCCAAAAGACGTTGAGGCCCTTTTTAGGGGGGATAGGTGATAGCCCCGGGGGTTCCCTTTCTTTAATGTGTGGCTTCCCTTTGCGGGGGGTATTACCAGAGGCGGTGTGGGAAATTTCGTCTATTGCGATTAGGGTGCCACCGCCGCGGTGGGCCCTGGGCGACTTATTTTTTAGACATGAATTTTTTAAAAGAGAATGAAATTTTGGGGGATAGTGTCTCCGGGAGGAAGACGTGGGGGGGAATCGAAGGAACTGTTCGATTTTCCTTTTTTTTTTTTTATACCCTTTCGTTGGGGGACCATTTTGAACAGTGAATTTAATTTGGGTTCCCCGGGGAAAGCTTTTTTAATGGGGAATAATGATTGCTTTTTAAAATATTGCCTTTACTGCGGAGGATGTTGAGGATTTCTTTGACTAAGTTTATGATTTTCCGGTTTCTTCCACGGAGGGTTTTAGGAATTCTGTAATATCGGAGGCCGCCCAGAGTTGGGGGATTTAAGATTGCCTGAGGCGCAGCGAGCGTCGTGGGTTGGCTGGTTTTAAGGCGGTAGCGGAGGCGGTAAAGGGGCCCGCTGGGGTGATTGGGAAAGGGGGGCCGGTTTTGCCAGCGGGGGGTGGGGCAGCGGGGGAATCCCAGAGTTTGGGGAATTTCTTTGGGGGGGGCACCCCGCCATTTGTCGTGCCGACGGGGGTGACCATCGCAGTGCAGGCAAGGCGAAATTGTTTTTCCGCCTGGCCTGGGTTTGGGCGCGGGCGCGTTTTCCGGGCCCCGTGAGGGGCTGTGCTCCCTGCGGCTTTTTATTCCACGGCGCAATTCCCGGTTTGACTTGCGGCCCATAAAATTTGGGGCGCAGGGGTTCCCCCTGCGGTGCGATCAATGCGTGGCCGCCCCAAAACGGCAGACAAAGTTTTGCGGCACCCGTTGTGGGGGGGCCCCCCTGACTCTTTTACAATGTGGTACTGGGTTGTGCCGCGGGGTCCTCCCCTGCAAATTTTGCAGTTTTAAAGGGTTTTTATAGATTTTGCTACTTTTTCTGTGGGGGAAACTTTTCAACCCAAAGTATAGTTCTGCCAGGGGGAATTTACCTTGCTCATTTAGAAAAAGGGGGTTGCATCTCACTAGTGGTGGTGGTTACGGATTGGGGGGTTTTTGTTTTTATTTCTTCCCGGGGGTTTAGATGGGGGGACCGCGAATTACTAATCTGGCGCCGTTGTGTTGTTGCGGCCGAAAGAAAAATTAGCATCCCTTTTAAAAATTTTAACTTCTCTAGTACTTGGGTTTTTTGCCTGATCTACACTGTTACCAGGCTTTAAGTTAGGGAAAGCGGGGGTAGTTCCCGGGAAATGGGGCGGTGGGGGGAAAAAAAATATTCCTAAGATTTCTTTGACTTGACTGGTTTGATTTAAAAATTTTACCCCCGGCTTCCCCGGCGTGGGGGTTTGGGGGCGGGGGGGGGTTGGCGGTGCCAGTGTTTTTTGTGCCGGGGGGACGGTGCCTGAGGGGCAGGGGAGGGGGCGGTTTGCCGGCTTTCCGGCGTCAGAATTTGGTATCGGTTTCTAACTGGCACTGAGTACAGCGGAAGTTGGTTTTAGCGGCGGAGAAAGGCTCGATTTGCCACCAGTTGCCAGT
>CAXIVR010001382.1:0-14148 GCA_964035755.1 Teleogryllus oceanicus
TAATCTTTTAATGACAGTTTCATGGGTTCCAAAACTTGGGAACATAAAGAAAAATAACACAAAAATAACCATCTCCAGGCCAATATTCTTCTCTAGTTAACCTGTCAAAGGAAAGTGAACTCGATATTTTGTTAACACACTAACACTTTGCAAACATTCATAATATTTAATGCTGATTAATAGCCATCAAGAGGAGGCAATTTTATAATTATAAATATATATATATATATATATATATATATATATATATATATATATATATATATATATATATATATATATTATTTTAAACTATGTCATATGATGTCAAAGTTCTGTAGCAAGATCTAAAACATTAATTGTCCCTTAAAACTGGTTGACAAAATGTTTGTTTCACATTACGGATATCAAAATGTCCATTTTAATCATGACTGCTATCACAATTGAATCAATAGGTTTGAAAGAACATTAGTCCAGTCAGAGAAGAAATAACTGGCATCCTTTTCACAACCACTGATTTAAATATTACAATGTGTCAATAGCAACTGCAGATCAGATGGGTATTTAAATGTCCATGGAGAACAATTCATTATAACTACTAATAACATGAACTCTCACTGTGAAGAGGTGTGGCTGGCTGATTACTATATGGTGTATAAGGTGTGTTGTATGGCTCTTGAACTTCTGAACCACTTCCATCCATAGGTGTCATTGGGGTCATTGGGGATTCATATTCTGGAGGAGGAGGGTCATCCATACGTATCCTTTTCCCACCACGACGCTGCATGATTATAACTGCAAAAGAGCAAACCGGTACAGGTATACGAACTACAAAGAATTGCGTGGTGGTAGGCAATTCTCAATTTACCTGTTAAATGCAATAACTTCAAGAAAACTTAGACGCAACAGGGAATAGTGTATCGGCTTCTAATACTGACGTAAAACGATGTAACCCTAATTATGACACTAAAGATCAGAAGTATATCAAAATCATTTCAATTATGACAACACATTACATAGTATTACTACTATCAAAGAGCACACGATCCCCGCAAGTAAATCTCAACAACTTCAGAAATTGTAGATATAAAGTAATTCCCTCCATAAGCAAATCCAAACCACGGCATGCATACAAACATACACCAACAACACCACACAACCAAGAATATTTATTCTAGGCGTTTATAATCATGGTCGCCAAACATGCAAACTTGACACTAATCTACACGATATCTCTACGAGATATTCAACCAAGACAGAGCATCAACCATATTCAAGTAATTTATCAAATGCTAACTAGAAGATACATTTACAGAAGGGCAAATTTTAAATGAACCATTCACGATAAATAATCAATGATGGCACAAAAACAGAAGCATTACACGTTCATGTTGGTAATAGTCTTGGGGCAGTACAAGAGTATACCAATGAGTCCTAAAGAGTAAGAGCAATCTCTCTTCTTCTTCTTCTTCTTCTTTCTTCTTCTTCTTCTTCTTCTTCTTCTTCTTCTTCTTCTTCCTCTTCCTCTTCCTCTTCCTCTTCCTCTTCCTCTTCCTCTTCCTCTTCCTCTTCCTCTTCCTCCTCCTCTTCCTCTTCTTCTTCTTAGTAGGCCATAGCATAGAGTAAAGATTACGTCTTTAATTCAGGATCTCCAGGTTTTCTAAGAACAAAATATAATCTGCAGTTCTCTTTGTTGGAGGTCTGCAGACGCAAAGTATTATCACTTTTAGTGAAGTAAGATGTACAACAGAAATTTCGAAAACATTTTCAATGGAATACACATCTAATTCTGCCAAGGAGATAGAATCAATATTATTTCTAACGTAAATACAAGAACCCCATACGTAGGACCTTTGTCGATTCTCTCTCTTTGCAATAAAAGCCTGCGAGGTAAAAGTTTGGAATTTGGAAAATCCTCAGTTCATTAGATAACCAATGTTCTGTAAAGCAAATTTCCGTCCAAATTTGTGTAAAGAAAAGTTCATTATTCCGTACTTGGCCTACACCGAGATTTCGTAATCACTTATTGGTCGGGAGAAACAAAGTTATCGGTAAATGTTTCACTTATGGCAGCAATCGGGTGAAGAAACTTTGTCGTTCTTCTGTTTCAGAAAGGAGCCATTTTGCATGCTGGCAGAGATCTAACCTATTACCAACAGATCTCTTACATCCTCACCAACTTCAATCAGTCTCATTAGTTGGATCTAAGCAAAAACTGTGTTCATTATTGGAGTGTCCGCATCTTCCTTCCTTGTTTGCAAGCCATTTTTGCTGTTAAAATCTTTGTAATCAACATTGCTATTAACTGACTTTCATTATTCGTGGTAGCAAGAAACTTTTCTTTCCACGTCGTAAGAATCATTGTGTATATAACACTATGTACGCACATCTTTAGACATTTTAATTCGCTTAGCACTTCAGAGTAACCATAAAAACATCTAAGGAGGTATGCTTGTGATAGATATTTTGACACATAATCAACGTAATTGTTACAGGGTAGACTCGTGTTTCTTGTATGAGATAAAACCGTCATTGATGACGTATTGAACTTAGACACTGAATTGTTTCTATGTTAGTAGTTAGAATGCTATAACGAGTGTTCAGGTTTGTCATCAATAACTTTGGCGAAACAAGTTTTTAAAGCCAAAAATATAAAAAACAGTACTTTTATTTAAGATTCTTCAAAATAACTTGTTATCCGGTAAAAAATAGCAAATGCCATTTATATGTGTGTATGTGTGTGTCTAAAAACTAGGGCATTCAGAACATTATTATACTCTCTGATTCAGAACCTACGCATCGCTGAAGGGACGTTCGACTTCCAAAATATTAATTTTTTCTTGCGCTTTTATTCATTACCTACTTTCCTTTTTCCAATTAAAATGTAAACAGATTCACACGGCGCAGTCATTTATTTGCATACAACTTCATTGGATATAAATGTAGTGAAAGAGGTTAAATGGAGTTCCATTTTCACAGTAACATTCAGGGATATTTTGCACACTAACGGCAATACCATTGATCCTAGAAGAAAACTGTACATACACATTGTAGGCAATTTTAACCTCCTTCATTCCATATCGGGTTAATACTTACAGAAATTGATAGTTTTTAAGTTATATTGAGATAAAATAGGATAATTCCCGATTTTCATGTGTTTCGCTTACATCACCAAATTTCGTGGTGTTCTCACGGCTAAATCGTTTATCGGAGAAACAATTTACGGACATTAAATATAGGTATTTTATCTTCTTTCATTTTGTATAAGACCATTAATTACGAAAATGGATGGCTTTTGAGTTATTTTGAAAACTGACAAAGGGTGTGGTATTTAGTTTTTTGCTTAAAAGCGTATTTCTAGATAAAACTTTTCTTGCAAACCTGATATTCGTGTTCAGCGACCCCAAAAATATAGGAACCAAATATCAAAACTACACAAAACTTTCTCTTATTTTCTACCATTCGACTGACTGGAGGCAAATGCTGGTCTTCGTTCGTCAGGAAGACCCGCAGTCGCCTGGGAAGCTCGGAGGCTGGAGGGAGAGGGGCAGTAGCGGGACCAGCTGGGTCGGTCGACCCACCCGAGAGCCTACCGTCGGCATGGTTACAACACCCCCTTTCCATGTCGCTCTGCACCGCGCGATATTTCCTACAAATACCCCCCATCAACAGCCAGTCCTGTTCTTCCCTTCACACTACGCGACGTTGGCGCTTTCTATCGGCGGACGGGACACTATTCAAAGGAGGTAGCTCGAAACAAGCCTCATGAGCCCTCTATATACAACTTTACTCTATGCCACAGACCTGTTCCATTCCTAAGATTTAAAAGCATTCCTGCCATCGTCTCATCGGTCTTCCGGGATATCTTCTTCCCACAGGTCTATTGTCTCTCGAGACCCTCACAATTCTGTCTTCTTGCATTCTATCAATGTGCTGATTCCATTCTCTCCTACGTTATATTATCCATTCGGAAATGGGACTAATTCCACATGTTGTTCCAATGTCAGCATTTTTTCTCTATCCAAGAACGTAAAATTTTCCCGACACACCATTTCTGCCACTTCTAGCTGACGTTGCATGCTTTCGTTCACCTCGTGTCTCTGCTGCATATGTTAAAATCGGTTTTATTTATTCTGATTTACTGATACTGATATACTGATTTATTTATTCTTACTTTTGAGTCTTGTCTGAAATATTTGTTGTACTACACTGAGGAATTCTAAGCAGCCGGAATTCTGCTCCTTTCATGATTTGTTCTTATTCATCTGCCCTGAGCTTGAGATCACTATCCCAAATATTTTGTTTCTAATACTTGCTCTATTGGTTGATCATTTACACGAGCTTACATCGAATAGGATCTTTCGCAGTTGTCATACTTTCACTTTTTGGGTGGAGATCGTCAAATTATAGTTTATTAAATTCATGGAGAAGCTGTTGTAGGTCATCTTCATTTTCGGCAACAAATCGTCCGCACTACAAATAATGTTTATGTTATATTTCCCAGTCTGTTCCTTTTCTTGTTATGAGCAGATAGATTATCTTATTCATTACCAGAAAATACTTAATATTTCCTCCTCTCCTATTTTTATATATATATATATATATATATATATATATATATATATATATATATAATATTAAAACCCCACGTTGGGCGCTCACTGTAATATCTCCCTTCTAATTATATAAATCCCCTTTTAATTATTCTCTTATAAAATCTCAGCCCACTATCTTGCCTGCCTAGCCTAAATTATAATTGGTGCCACTTTTATCAATTGCCCGTACCTCTGCTGCTCGTCTAAAATCTGTTCCTTACCGTGTCGTAGTTCGCGCTCACTCCATACGGAGTTGAGAAAGGGGTCCCTTTTTCGTGCCTGGGTCAACATTATACCATTACAAAATAAAAACATGGAATCACGGCAATTATGAGCCATTGGAATGCTCATGCATTTAATTTTGGATTTTTCTTAGTGATATCCCTTTCGTAACACCATCTGCCCCCCAACACAAAACATAACAACAAAAATTTATACAAACACCCAGGAAGAAAACATATAAACATACACACTGAAAATACAATAAAGAAACAAATCTCATCCATCCATCAGAATGCGCATTCTGTCGTGACCTTATTTATTATCCTTAGCCTAATAGCATAACTTGGTCTTCGACAGACTTCTTTGAATGGGCGTAAACAAACCAAAAAAATACAGTTTTGCACAATTCGTCCACTTCCCTTTTCTGCAGCGATGTCACCTTCCATCCGCGCCCATCGCTGGTAGTTGTCATGTGCATTATTCACGGACGCGGTTCCCCGTTCAGCTGCCACCAGATCCGCTACGGTTCACTTCTCCGTTTAAGACGCCAATGCATCCACGACTATTGTTTTTCTTTGTCTTAATCGCGTCTTCCCTGAACGTTATTTCTATATGTCGCGATACCCCTATATATCTTTCGCGCCCTTCTATTTCTGACACATAATTTACGTAAGTATTTCCTATCAGATTTTTTCGTGAATTTCTCAAAAATTTAACTAAATTTTCGATGCACCCCGGTTTAAACAATTTTTCCCTATCTAACCAAAATAGCCTATTAACTTTTTGCACGACACTTCCAGAAAATTTCTCAAAATTCAACAACAAAAAACGTGCGTGATCATCCTTAGACCCGAACTCATTCTGTCTCTGAAACCCCAGTTCACATTGTTGGTCCCTACAATCCAAGTGACTGTCTTTCCAAACATATGCCCATCACCATAATAAATGTTCAACAACTTTTACATTTTGCTGTTTTGGGCATTTTGTCTTATAAATTCCCCGCACCGTAACTAATTTTGCCTGCTCAAAATATTTTCCCTATAATTCCGAAGTTTCCCAAAATCCACCAGGCATTCACTGGATATTCAACAAAATTCTTTTGTTATATATTTCAGGAGTACAACAATGATTTCCCGTCTTCCGTCTTCGCCATTTATGCATGCAATTTATACCATTTATATTTCGGAACCCGTGGCTCGAATAACGGGTTTTGCTTTAAAACGTTTCTAAATTTAAGTTCTGTTCATCGTTCATCACGCCTATTTCCGCCTAAGGGGCGAAAATAAAGAAAGCATAAGTGCTTTCTTGTATCCCCTTTTAATTATGGTTGGCGCTGTTGTCTATTGTTTCTTTCATTTTTTTAATTTCTCCTTGCTCACTAAAGTTCCATGCCTTCTTGCGGCTCGGCCCACAGATCATTACATCTTCCCCCTTAAGATGTTACTCAGTCCATGATGTCATCATCTGAGTTGACATCTATCACTGCTTACCACGAAGTCTACACTTTGTTTATTGTCGGCGCGACCCTGCACCTGCTCCCGTCTGCACTCCTTCTCGGCTGTACTGGTGCGTTCGACCTGGCTATAATGCCTCAAGTTACCTCCGTTCGCGACGGATGCACCTCCCTAACACTTGCCCACTGTTGCGCTGCACATCACCGTCGTCTATGGTCACTGTCACACGCTACAATGTCGCCCTTTTGTTTGTTTACCTATGCCTTAACTTAAACAATTTTTTCCCTTTCTTTCAAATTTTTTCCTTACAACTAATCGTAACCTTTTCCCTTTAAAAACTACCCTTTAAAATTTTAAATTTTTTCTTCCTCAAAACTGTTCTTTAACATTTAATCTTTATCATCTTGTCACCTATTTCTGTCCCCCATTCATCTCAATTCCTTATACACTCTATTTTGGGGAAACTATCACTCAACTTCTTTACATTGGTTACCTAGCTATCACCACCTGTCATCTAGCTCTTTATACAGCTTTACATTATAATATTTTGAACGCCTTTCTCCTTGCCTTGATCAGATAACACTCATTGTTATTTCTAAAACTCTCTTACAACGTACGGACCGTCATAAAATGGAAGAACTTCCGAAACAATTTCTGGTCCGTTGAGGACAATGGGGACGATCGGACAGCACCTTGTCCCCACTCAAACGTCCTCCGTTGGCATTGTTTCTGGGCCCTTTTCCGCTTCTCTGCCGACTTCTGTAACCGCTCATAGATAATCTGATGGTTCGATGCCACTTCTCGTATACCGCTGATTTCCGATGGAATCCGGATACTGTCGAACGGTCCCGTCTTCTTGGTTCCGAATGCGCCTCCACGGCGTTACATTAGGTACTGGAATGTGGTACAACATTTAGGACCTCTTTAATACAGGTACCGCCTCGAACCATGCTCGATGATTTTCCGCTGTGTATACTCTGAAGAGTCGCGACAACTCTCGCATGACCCGCTCACTTGGGTTACTTTGCGGATGCCGCACCGCCGTGAATGTTGGAAATACCCAATGCTTCCATTTCCTCCCTCCACCTATCACTCGTGAATTGCTTTCCCTGTCACTCAAATCCGTGCTGGTTTTCCACATTTCTATAAATTTCTTTACTTGGCGAACACAACTGGCAGTATTGGGCTTGCGGATCGGAAAAATGTACGAATTTTGGGAAACACGCCCAAAATTACAAACAGGTGTTGGTTGCAGATCTTTTTTTTTGGCAGTGGGCCGTAAGATCCACAGCATATAAATCTCGGGCCCCTGCGGCAATTCCTGCCCTCCCTTCACAATGCCTATTCGGTTGCTTTGTTTTCGGGCAAATGTCACATGCACCTGCTATCTGTCTAACCTCCTTTCCCATATTTGGTGCAATAATCATATCTGCACGATCTTTCCGCCCCCAAAATCCCCATAGTGCTCGTGAGTAGATTCCAATTCCCTCCGGTTCCTTTCAGGAACCCAAATTCTAAACCCCCTCCGGGCCGTTGACTTTACGTAAGTATTCCCTCGTACAGCCCCCAATTGTTAAGGTCTTGGTCTTTTCTCCTGCTGATATAGTTGGCATCGTAAGGCCGTCCTGTTAGCAATTTTATTCTTGGTAAATGGATCCCCTTGTTGCATATCACCCCACCGCCCTAGTGTCCATCGCGGATTGATATCGCGTACTCGGATAACCGCCTCATCCTCGCACTCTTCTTTCTTCCTGACTTTGATCCGGGACAAATAATCGGAGCAGTTCTTCTTCCCCTCCTGTCTTTATTTCGAAGTCTAATTGCTGGAGCCATAGTGCCCAACGCAACAATTTATCTTTTGGGGGTGGCTCTTCATCAAAAAAGTCAAAGCTTTGTGGTCGGGAATTATCGTAAATGGGCGCCCGATCAACAGCGTCTTAAACTTCTGCGTCGCCCACACAACAGCTAATGCCTCCCGCTCCGGCCCTAATTTCGTTCACTTCTCTTAAGCGATCGGCTGTCTAACGCAATGATTTGCTGTTCTTTTGATCGCCTAATTGGAATAACACTGCCCCAACGCATATCCGCTACTGTCTGTCTGAACGTACATGCGTCGTCGAAAAACCGGATACTGCACTACATATGGCCCCTCAAAAACCCCTAACAACTGCTGATACGCTTCTTGGCGTTGGCCAATGCCATCTATTCCCTTTTTCAATAAATGTAACAGTGGTACTACTTTTTAGAATAATTTTCACAAATCGCGTAATAGTTACATATGCCCAATAATCGTCGTAGCTCTCTTACATTTTGGGTGGTGGAGTTTCTGATCATTTCCCGTTTGCTCTCCTCATCTTCATTCCTTCACTTGAAATTTCCCTGTCCATGAACTGTACTTTTCTTCTACAAAATTCGCATTTTCCAAATTCAGTTTTAAATTGTTTCTTCTAAATACTCAAAAAAGTTCTTTAATTTCCTCATGTGCGATTGCAGATCAGCCGAAAACAAAATAATATCATCACGTACATCTATCGTGTTTTTAATTCTTCCGGAATTACGTCATTCCAGGTAACGAATCAGCGCTGCCCCGAATTTCAGCCCAAATGGCAGGGCCCCGTAAACAGACACCGTCCTCAAACTTGAAACTGATGTACTGTTGGCCTTCTTCTCGACTTCAATCTGAATATGCGGACGAAAAATCGAGCGCACTGAAACCGTTGCCCTCCTAATTTGACGACCATTTCATCGATCGTGGTGGCGTTTCATACCGTGGGATCGTGACCGCGTTCAGCTTTCTTTGCATCAAGCATTTCGAAAGCTACCGTTCTTCTTTATTACTACTACCCGAGGACTGACATATGGGTTATCGCTCTCTTAACCACGCCTTTCTGCTCCATTTTTCTTATCAATTTTTCGTACTTGTGCACTGTACTTGCAGGGATGGGATACTGTTTAGTGGAAAACGTGCGGTGTCTTTCAAAACTAACTGAAATCGGGAACCCCTTCACTGGTTCCGATGATTCCCGAAAATCTCAAGTGCTCCTCTATTAGGCGGTGCCCGGACAGCCTTCCTGGTTGATGACACCGTTAACGGCCTTATCCACGTCCTGGGGACCTCTTCCACTGTAGCCTGTATTCCGTAATCTTCGACCTCCGGCGCATCTATTTCGAGACCACTGGACTGCTCCCCAAAACAACCCTCGATCGCAGCGTAACCCCCCTGGTACCTACGTCGACGACGGCAGTAAGCCCCAATGCGTCCATCCCCATGATGACGTCGCGGATCAGTCCTCGGACCACAATCGCCGCTACTTCATGGTCATTTCGCCAGAATCGCTCCAACCAAACTTGCTTTCCCCTGGTATTGCCAATTTTCGGTTAGCCCTCACTCACGAAGCTTCCGCGTCGGCAACTCTATCAATATCTGTCCCCTCTTTCGCCTTTTCGCAAAATTCCTCTGCACTGCGCTTACCTGCTTCCCAGTCCCCTAATGCCTGTACTTCCATGCCATACACGTGCCTCTTAACACTAAACATTTACTCAGCTTCCCTTTCGCTTTGTCCTCCGTACAAATCGTCCCCTTCCACAACAATGCTGGCCGTTGCCACGATTCACAATATCTTCTTCATTTTCGTTTGGTTCGTGCCACCGTCTCGTCCCAAACGATCTATTTTTCCCCTCTATTGCGTTGCTGCCACTGAACTCGCGTTTCCCCCTCATCTCCCACGTTGCAATTTTTAATGTCCCGTTCCCCCCGTTCCGCGCTTGACCGTTCACTTTGGGCCCTTCCCTGACTTTTGTTTCGCGTGCCTGACCGCCCTGACTTCTCGTTTTTCCTGCTCTTTCTCGGCGCTACCTCCATTGCGCACATTTCTCCCGCCTACGCCTGCTATTATTATACCGGTTGGTATTTGCCACTACCGGAATATTGGTTTCGACTGTCTTGCTGTCGCGGGCATCCTATCGTTCGCCTGATCAAACCGGCTCCTGCTCGATCAGCGCATCTATTGTTTCGGGCATGTTGTTCCCCAACCAAATTTCGATTCCGTTCGGCATTTGTCTGATGAGTATCCCAATAATTTCAGCGGGTTAAATTCCTCGCTACAGACCTTAAGCACTAACTTTCGGGGAACAAAATCACTCATGCTTTCGGAACCCTCTTTGCGAAATTTCGAACATCAATCGATATTTCAGCTCAAATTTGTGATGTTGGTTCCCGTAACGATCTAAAAAATTTTGGGCCCCCCATTCCTCATACGTTCTGGGCGTCGGGGTCAACGCCTGCCACCAATCAGTGCCTTAGAGCTCAGGGCTTCTTCTATAAACCTAAATTTTTCGCCCTCGGGAATGCCATTAACTGTAAAATAATTTCGGGGCCGTCAAAAATGAATACGGCTGCTCCTTGCTCAATGGAACCGTAAATAATTCGGCAAGGCGTGCCCATCGCATTCCTATTACTGCTGACCTGCTGCCGTATCGACCTGTCGTTCAGGGTCGCGATCTTATGTAAAAACGCCTCATCGATTTCTTTTTTTCTGCCCCTTGTCTTTATTTTTAGGTTGTCTAATTCGCCCCGCACGGTTGACCTGATATTATCGTCAATTTCGCTCATAGATCTTTCGACTGTCCCAACCCACATCTTGTCGCATCGTGGCGTTTTAATCCCTTCTACGCCCTTGCTGATGTCCGACAATTGCGTTTCTGCGACTGTATTTCTTCTGCAACCGCCTACGACCACCTTCACGTCGTTGATGTTGAATTCACCTGCTGGTTGACAACCTCTGAACGGGAAAGCGAGTTTCTATTCTCTCTTCAGTTGCCCTCACTTCCGTTCTACTCTGGACAAATGCGCGGCCGTTTCAATTTTAAGCACCCACTTCCCCAGGTATATCGCTACAGTGGATTGCAGTTCACTGCACTTTTTTTAACGCGGAATTAATCCCCCGTATCTGATCTCTTACTTCTTCGAATTTGCTTTTGAGTCTAACGTTCATTTCCTGCAAATTTTTTCCACCCAACACTACGTTCTTCGTTTTCCTGGCTATTTGAACGTTGTCGGCCTTTCCTCTATATCCATTTAAAAACATAAGTCTGAATTGAAAGGTTTGAAACGATGATGTAAAACGAAATAATTTTTTTTCTTGTTCAACATAAGCTTTTAGAGAAAATTTTACAATTTACAGTTTAAAGCTGGATTAATGGAATTTTGTACGTTATATTCAATAGAAATGCACATAAACTAATATATGCCTTATTCCTATATATGACGTATTCCTATCCGTTTAATAACAAATTGAAAACTTTCAAAACGATGCGCTTTCCGGCACTTCGAAGAAATTTTCCTGAAGGGCCAGTCACTCTCTTCCAAAATGAACTGAATAGCATGTCCTCACAGGCCGATCGGTGGCGCGGCGCCGCGGTCCAAAGAGCCGGGTCCCACGCTCGCTTCTGACCCTCGGCAATCAGCATTGCTGATATCAGAGGTACTTATCGCCCAGCAACATGCATGCAGTCCACAATGATCTTCTTCGCTGAAGTATATTTCATGCAAGGTTAATTTAACAAACGATGGCTCAAATTATTTTTTATGTAGAAAACCTACACTAGTACTTCTTTATATCAGGATTTTTCTTAGGGTGAACGGATAATAATGCGTTGTGACCAGGCTGCAGCAAGCTTTGACGCGCGTGAAACTTCCTGTCCCCCTTCCCCCTTTCACAGAGCCCTTCAACGCCTGGGATTGGTAGCTGATAAATATATAACGTAATTAGCCTGCCTTTCGACATTTATATACAATATGTGTAACAACACAGACGAAAAATAATATAATTATGAAAGTTTGTCTCGAACTTCGTTTCCGTTTTGAGCAAGAATGACAAATATGTTTTCTTTGCTTGATAAAGTCATAATTATCGTATCATGCTTCTATTATGTAATTAAAATAATGTGATATATATATATATATTTGTTTAACAGATTTTGAATATTTTTAAATGTATATTTTCAATACATAATTAATCTGACAAGGTACGTGGCTGCTGTGGCCAGTTACTGCTCTGCAACATGATTAGGCTTGATGAGGCCGACAGGTCCGTTTATAAAGGAACAACACCCTCTCAGAAATCACAGGCCGGTTGGTCCAGCAAGGTTGACTTTTATCTTAGATGCTGTTGTAACGAGGAAAGGGAGTAAAGCAACAAGGTCTCCGTTTCGCATAGGAAGGTTTTGAGTAGCTATTGAAACCTTGTTGCGATTTATGGTATCATTTTTTCCCGTGTTCCTCTGTAATTATCGGGGTTCAATTTGTCTCCCTTTTTGAATAATGGTATGAGGATACTTGTCTTCCAATCCTTGGGTATCTTATGGTGGTGCAAGATCTTCTTCATTAATTTAGTTATTTCTTCAGTTAATGTGGCTCCACCATACTTTAGGAGCTCATTGTATACACCATCTTCCCCAGGTGATTTACCATTTTTCAATTTCTTAATTATCTCCTTCTACTGTTCTTCTGATATGGTACATTATGTATTCACATTTCTCGTTTCGCCAAGGTCTATTACATTTCCAACTTCCAAGTCGTGGAATAACTCTTTAAAATACTCCATCCATTTTTGGATAGGTATTGTATTAGTTCTTATATATTCATTAGTTTTTGTTCTCATGTTTCTAATGAACCTCCACATTTGCTTCAGGAGTGCAAAAAGTCGTGATCTAATCTTGCGGAGCAAGATTCCCAATATCTTCTCTTTATTTCTCTAACTTTTGAGTTTGTTTCATTCCTTATGGCTTTGATTTCTTGATATAATTGTGAAGATCCATGAGGATTCTATGTCATCAGTGTCCTGGATCTAATTAACCTTAAATTGGAATTTTTTTTTGTATTCTTTCCGTATTAACCTTCACATTCTCTGCAGCTTCTTCTGCTGCCGCCAAAACATCTTTTTCCATGAGGATTCTATGTCATCAGTGTCCTGGATCTTATTACTAGTTATTTTCTCATATAACCTGTTCTTACATAATTGTTTAGTAGTATTCTCATTCAATGACTGAATGTTAATTCTTTCTTGAATCATCGACTTTTCCATTGGTTTTACTTTTAAATTTGTCCTTAGTTTTAAGAGGACAATGTAATGATCACTTCCGGTACCTGCAGCAGTAAGACTCCTTAAATCCAATATCTGGGACGGGTGTACTTCTCGATTGGTATTAATATAATCAATCATAGATCTTTGCCCTCTAGTTTGCCTATGTGTATTTGTGCTGTAATTTATGATCAAAGAATGTGTTATTTATCCTCAGTTCATTTTCACTACAGAAATCATTACAGACGATCATTACATACAGACGATTCGAAACGGAAGAACGGTTCTCTTTGCGGATGATACTGTTACGTTTCTAAGTGGTGAATTAAAAGTCTCGTATTATTTTCACAAAAACGTTTATTTTTGTTTCTTAACACAATCACTTAAAACACTTGATTATTTATTTACACTACACTTCTCTTCCTTTATTTACACTACACTTCTCTTGATTTATTTACACTACACTCCTCTCGCACACTCGCACAGTCCTAAGCACTGGCCACAGTTCACTGCACTGATCACAGTTCGATGCACTGGTCACAGTTCACGTCACCGACCACAGTACGATGCACTGACCACGGTTCACTTCACTGAGCACTCTCGCTGCACAGCTATTCACCGCGATGCACACACTTCAAAGTTCAGCTTCCCTGCGGACTCAAGACTGACTCGCGGTCGCCGGCGTCGCGTATTTATACCTGTCAGGATAATCCAGAACCTTCCGGACACCGCGACTGTTCTGGGTGATCCGGGTAGGTGATGCACCGCGCTCGCAGGCAGCTCGTGGTCGCCGGCAGATGACGTAACCTTAAAAAG
>CAXIVR010001383.1:0-10621 GCA_964035755.1 Teleogryllus oceanicus
TTTAACGGCGATCAGTGGTGCAAGCCATTTTCCGTTTATGGCTTCTGTTTTCGTGCACTGGCGAAAACCCTAAAATACGCCATTTTTAAAGTGTGCTCTGCAAACCGTACTCTGCGTCCGAACGTAACAAATGACCATATATTTTGAAAGCCCAGAGCCTGGGAACACGCCTGTAGCTTCAGAATGTACCGATTTTGTAGGAGATATGATCGTTTAAAGCTGATCTAATTTTGGCAAATCGGAAAAAGTTCAACGTACCCCCACCTGTTGAATTTTTCAAATTTCACCGGACACGGATTTTTAAGAAAACCAGGATCCTGACTCGAAATTTAACGGCGATTTCAGTGGTGCAAGTTTCATTTTTCATGGCGGCTTCTGCTTTCGTGCACTCCGCGAAAACTCCTAAAATACGCCATTTTTAAAGTAAAAGCTCTGCAAACCGTGTACTCTGCGTCCGAATTTAACAAATGACCATATTTTGATAGCCCAGAGCCTGGGGGACACGCCTGTTGCTTCAGAATGCAAAATTGCATATTTGTAGGAGATATGATCGTTTAAAGTCGATCCTAATTTCTTGGCAAAATCGGAAAGTTCAACGTACCCCACCTGTTGACTAAATTTCGACTGACACGGATTTTTATGAAAACCAGGATCCTGGGACTCGAAATTTAACGGCGATTTCAGTGGTAAGTCATTTTTCTGTTTATGGCTTCGTTTTCGTGCAATTCGCGCAAAACTCCTAAAATACGCCATTTTTAAAGTAGCTCTGCAAAACCGTACTCTGCGTCCGAATTTAACAAATGACCATATGTTTTGATAGCCCTGAGCCTGGGGGACACGCCTGTTGCTTCAGAATGCAAAAATTCGCATATTTGTAGGAGATATGGACGTTTAAAGCCGATCCCACTCTCTTGGCAAAATCGGAAAAGTTCAACGTACCCCCACACCTGTTGAATTTTCAAATTTCGACCGGACACGGATTTTTATGAAAACCAGGATCCTGACTCGAAATTCTAATGGCGATTTCAGTGGTGCAAGTCATTTTTCTGTTTATGGCTTGCTTTCGTGCACTATGAAAACTCCTAAAATACGCCATTTTAAAGTAAAAGCTTGCAACCGTACTCTGCGGTCCGAACGTAACAAATGACCATATATTTTGAAAGCCCAGAGCCTGGGGAACACGCCCGTAGCTTCAGAATGCAAAAATGCATTTTTGTAGGAGATATGATCGTTTAAAGCCGATCCTAATTTCCTTGGCAAAATCGGAAAAGTTCAACGTACCCCAATTGTTGAATAATTTTTTTCTAAATTTCGACCGACACGGATTTAAGTGAAAAACCAGGATCCTGACTCGAAATTTAACGGCGATTTCAGTGGTGCAAGTCATTTTTCTGTTTATGGCTTCGTTTTCGTGCACTGGCGAAAACTCCTAAAATACGCCATTTTAAAGTAAAAGCTCTGCAAACCGTACTGCGTCCGAACGTAACAAATGACCATATATTTTGAAAGCCCAGAGCTCAGGGGAACACGCCCGTAGCTTCAGAATGCAAAAATTCGTATTTTTTGTAGGAGATATGATCGTTTAAAGCCGATCCTAATTTCTTGGCAAAAATCGGAAAAGTTCAACGTACCCCATCTGTTGAATTTTTCAAATTTCGACCGGACACGGATTTTTATGAAAACCAGGATCCTGACTCGAAATTTAACGGCGATTTCGCAGTGGTGCAAGTCATTTTTCTGTTTATGGCTTCGTTTTCGTGCAATTCGCGAAAACTCCTAAAATACGCCATTTTTAAAGCAAAAAGCCTCTGCAAACCGTACCTGCGTCCGAACGTAACAATGACCATATATTTTGAAAGCCCAGAGCCTGGGGAATACGCCCAGTAGTTTCAGAATGCAAAAATTCGCATTTTTGTAGGAGATATGATCGTTTAATGCCGTTCCTAGTTGCTTTGGCGAAATCGGTAAAGTTCAACGTACCCCCACCTGTTGAATTTTTCAAATTTCGACCGACACGGATTTTTATGAAAAACTAGATCCTGACTCGAAATTTAACGGCGATTTCAGTGGTGCAAGTCATTTGTTTATGGCTTCTGCTTCGTGCACCGCGAAAACTCCTAAAATACGCCATTATTAAAGCAAAAGCCTCGCAAACCGTACTGCGTCCGAACGTAAACAAATGACCATTTTGAAAGCCCAGAGCCTGGGGAACTCGCCCGTAGCTTCAGAATGCAAAAATTGCATTTTTGTAGGAGATATGATCGTTTAAAGCCGATCCTAATTTCATTGGCAAAATCGGAAAGTTCAACGTACCTTCACCTGTTGAATTTTTCAAATTTCGACTGACACGGATTTTTATGAAACCAGGATTCTGACTGAAATTTAACGGTATGATTTCAGTGGTGCAAGTCATTTTTCTGTTTATGGCTTCGTTTTCGTGCAACTTTAAAAACTCCCAAATACGCCATTTTGTGCTAAAAGTTTCAAAACCGTACTGCGTCCGAACGTAATAAAATGACCATATTTTGAAAGCCCAGAGCCTGGGGAACACGCCCGTAGTTTCAGAATGCAAAAATTCGCATTTTGTAGGAGATATGATCGTTTAGCCGATCCTAATTTCCTTTGGCAAAATCGGAAAAGCCTTCAACGTACCCCACCTGTTGAATTTTTCAAATTTCCCGACCGACACGGATTTTTATGAAACCAGGATCCTGACTAGAAATTTAACGGCGATTTCAGTGGTGCAAGTCATTTTTCTGTTTATGGCTTCGTTGTGCACTATGAAAAACTCCTAAATACGCCTTTTTTAAAGTAAAAGCCTCTGCAAACCGTACTCTGCGTCCGAACGTAACAAATGACCATATTTTGAAAGCCCAGAGCCTGGGGAACTCGCCCGTAGTTTTCCAGAATGCAAAAATTGCATTTTTGTAGGAGATATGATCGTTTAAAGCGCGATCCTGATTGCATTCGGCAAATCGGAAAAGTTCAACGTACCCCCACCTGTTGACTTTTTCAAATTTCGACCGACACGGATTTTTATGAAAAACCAGGATCCTGACTCGAAATTTAACGGCGATTTCAGTGGTGCAAGTCATTTTTCTGTTTATGGCTTCGTTTTCGTGCAATTCGGCGAAAACTCCCAAAATACGCCATTTTTAAAGTAAAAGCCCTGCAAACCGTACTCTGCGTCCGAACGTAACAAATGACCATTTTGAAAGCCCAGAGCCTGGGGAACACGCCCAGAAGCCAGAATGCAAAATTCTTACTTTTTGTAGGAGATATGATCGTTTAAAGCCGATCCTAATTTCCTTGGCAAAATCGGAAAAGTTCAACGTAAATTTCCACCTGTTCTTTCAAATCTCGACCGGACACGGATTTAACAAAACCAGATCCTGACTCGAAATTTAACGGCGATTTCAGTGGTGCAAGTCATTTTTCTGTTTATGCCTGTTTTCGTGCAATTCGCGAAAACTCCTAAAATACGCAATTTTTTAAAGTAAAGCTCTGCAAACCGTACCTGCGTCCGAACGTAACAAATGTCCATATATTTTGAAAGCCCAGAGCCCGGGGAACACGCCCAGAAGCTTCAGAATGCAAAAATTGCATTTTTAGGAGATATGATCGTTAAAGCCGATCCTAATTTCTCAAGTAAAAATCGGAAAAGTTCAACGTACCCCACTCGTTAATCTTCAAATTTCACCACACGGATTTTTATGAAACCAGATCCTGACTCGAAATTTAACGGCGATTTCAGTTGTGCAAGTCATTTTTCTTGTTTATGGCTTGCTTCGTGCAATTCAAACTCCTAAAATACGCCATTTAAAGTAAAGCCTCTGGAAACCGTACTGCGTCCGAATTTAACAAATGACCATATTTGAAAGCCCAGAGCCTGGGGAACACGCCTGTTGCTTTCCAGAATTCAAAAATTCGCATTTTTGTAGGAGATATGATCGTTTAAAGCCGATCCTAATTTCTCTTGGCAAAATCGGAAAAGTTCAACGTACCCCCACCTGCGTTGAATTTTTTCAAATTTGACCGGACACGGATTTTATGAAACCAGGATCCTTGACTCGAAATTTAACGGCGATTGCAGTGAAAAGTCATTTTTCTGTTTATATTTCGTTTTCGTGCACTATGAAAACTCCTAAAATACGCCATTTTTAAAGTAAAAGTTTCGCAAAACCGTACTCGGCGTCCGAACGTAACAAATGACAATATATTTTGGAAAGCCCAGAGCCTGGGGAACACGCCCGTAGTTTTCAGAATGCAAAAATTCGCATTTTGTAGGAGATATGACTGTTTAAAGCCGATCCCACTTTTCTGGCAAAATCGGAAAAGTTCAACGTACCCTCAATTGTTGACTTTTCAAATTTCGACCGGACACGGATTTTAATGAAAACCAGGATCCTGACTCGAAATTTAACGGCGATTTCAGTGGTGTGTCATTTTTCTGTTTATGGCTTCGTTTTCGTGCAATTCGCGAAAACTCCTAAAATACGCAATTTTTTGCAAAGCTCTGCAAAACCGTACTCGCGTCCGGAACGTAACAAATGTCCATATATATTTTGAAAGCCCAGAGCCTGGGGAACACGCCCGTAGCTTCAGAATGGTAATTCGCATTTTGTAGGAGATATGATCGTTTAAAGCCGATCCTAATTTCCTTGGCAAAATCGGAAAAGTTCAACGTACCCCCACCTGTTGAATTTTTCAAATTTCGACCGGACACGGATTTTTATGAAAACCAGGATCCTGACTCGAAATTTAACGGCGATTTCAGTGGTGCAAGTCATTTTTCTGTTTATGGCTTCTGCTTTCGTGCACCATGAAAACTCCTAAAATACGCCATTTTTAAAGTAAAAGCTCTGAAACCGTACTCTGCGTCCGAATTTAATGTAAATGACCATATTTTGAAAGCCCAGAGCCTGGGAACACGCCTGTTAGTTTTCAGAATTCAAAATTGCATTTTGTAGGAGATGATCGCTAAAGCCGATCCTACTTCTTGGCAAAATCGGAAAAGTTCAACGTACCCCACTATTGAATTTTTCAAATTTCTGACCGGACACGATTTTATGAAAACCAGGATCCTGACTGAAATTTAACGGCGATTGCAGTGGTGTCATTTTTCTGTTATGGCTTCGTTTTCGTGCAATTCATGAAAAACCCTAAAATACGCCATTTTTAAAGTAAAAGCCTCTGCAAACCGTACTCTGCGTCCGAAATCGTAACAAATGACTATATTTTGGAAAGCCCAGAGCCTGGGGAACACGCCTGTAGCTTCAGAATGCAAAATTGCATTTTTGTAGGAGATATGATCGTTTAAAGCCGATCCTACTTTGGCAAAATCGGAAAAGTTCAACGTACCCCACCTGTTGAATTTTTCAAATTTCTGACCGGACACGGATTTTATGGAAAATCCAGGATCCTGACCTGAAATTTACCATGATTGCGGTGCAAGTCATTTTTCTGTTTGCGGCTTCGTTTTCGCAATTCGCGAAAACTCCTAAAATACGCCATTTTTAAAGTAAAAGCCTCTGCAAACCGTAATTCTGCGCCAAAACGTAACAATGACCACATATTTTGAAAGCCCAGAGCCTGGGGAATCCGCCTGAAGCCAGAATGCAAAGATTCGCATTTTTGTAGGGGATATGATCGTTTAAAGCTGATCCTAATTTCATTGGCAAAATCGGAAAAGTTCAACGTACCCCCCCACCTGTTGAATTTTTCAAATTTCGACCGGACACGGATTTTTATGAAAACCAGATCCTGACTGAAATTTAACGGCGATTTCAGTGGTGCAAGTCATTTTTCTGTTTATGGCTTCTGCTCGTGCAATTCGCGAAAACTCCTAAAATACGCCATTTTACAAGCAAAAGCCTCTGCAAACCGTACTCTGCGTCCGAACGTAACAAATGACCATATATTTTGAAAGCCCAGAGCCTGGGGAACACGCTTGTAGCTTCAGAATGCAAAAATTCGCATTTTTGTAGGGAGATATGATCGTTTAAGCCGATCCTAATTTCTTGGCAAAATCGGAAAGTTCAACGTACCCACCTGTTGAATTTTTCAAATTTCGACCGACACGGATTTTAATGAAAACCAGGATCCTGACTCGAAATTCTAACGGCGATTTCAGTGGTGCAAGTCATTTTTCTATTTATGGCTTGCTTTCGTGCAATTCGCGAAAACTCCTAAATACGCAATTTTTAAAGTAAAGCTCTGCAACCGTACTTGGTGTCCGAACGTAACAAATGTCCATATATTTTGAAAGCCCAGAGCCTGGGGAACACGCCTGTAGTTTTCAGAATGCAAAATTGCATTTTTTGTAGGAGATATGATCGTTTAAAGCCGATCCTAATTTCTTGGCAAAATCGGAAAGTTCAACGTACCCCCACATGTTGATTTTTCAAATTCTGACCGACACGGATTTTGCGAAAACCAGATCCTGACTCGGAAATTTAACGGCGCGATTTCAGTGGTGCAAGTCATTTTTCTGTTTATGGCTTCGTTTTCGTGCACCGCGAAAACTCCTAAAATACGCCATTTTTAAAGTAAAAGCCCTGGAAACCGTACTGCGTCCGAATTTAACAAATGACCATATATTTGGTGCCCAGAGCCTGGGAACACGCCTGTTGCTTCAGAATTCAAAATTCGCATTTTGTAGGAGATATGATCGTTTAAAGCCGATCCTAATTTCTTGGCAAAATCGGAAAAGTTCAACGTACCCCCACTGTTGAATTTTTCAAATTTCACCGGACACGATTTTTGCGAAAACCAGGATCCTGACTCGAAATTTAACGGCGATTTCAGTGGTGCGTGTCATTTTCTGTTTATGGCTTCTGTTTTCGTGCAATTCTGAAAACTCCTAAAATACGCCATTTTTAGCAAAGCTTCTGCAAACCGTACTGGCGTCCGAACGTAACAATGACAATATATTTTGAAAGCCCAGAGCCTGGGAACACGCCTGTAGTTTTCAGAATGCAAAAATTCGCATTTTTTAGTAGGAGATATGATCGTTTAAAAGCCGATCCTACTCTTTTGCAAAATCCGAAAAGTTCAACGTACCCCACCTGTTGACTTTTTTCAAATTTCGACCGGACACGGATTTTAATGAAAACCAGGATCCTGACTCGAAATTTAACGGCGATTTCAGTGGTGCAAGTCATTTTTCTGTTTATGGCTTCGTTTTCGTGCACCAAGAAAACTCCTAAAATACGCAATTTTAAAGTAAAAGCTCTCTGCAAACCGTACTTGCGTCCGAACGTAACAAATGTCCATATATTTTGGAAGCCCAGAGCCTGGGAACACGCCCAGAAGCTTCAGAATGCAAAATTCGCATTTTTTGTAGGAGATATGATCGTTTAAAGCCGATCCCACTTCTTGGCAAAATCTAAAGTTCAACGTACCCCACCTGTTGAATTTTTCAATTTCGATCGGACACGGATTTTTATGAAACCAGGATCCGACTGGAAATTTAACGTATATGATTTCAGTGGTGCAAGTCATTTTTCTTTTTATGGCTTCGTTTTCGTGCAATTCGCTAGAAAACTCCTAAAATACGCCATTTTAAAGTAAAGCCTCTGGAACCGTACTGCGTCCGAATTTAACAAATGACCATATATTTTGAAAGCCCAGAGCCTGGGGAACACGCCTGTTTCTTCAGAATTCAAAATCGGATTTAGGAGGTATGATCGTTTAAAGCCGATCCTAATTTCCTTGGCAAAATCGAAAAGTTCAACGTACCCCACCTGTTGAATTTTTCTCAAATTTCGACCGGACACGATTTCCTTTTATGAAAACCAGATCCTGACTGAAATTTAACGGCGATTGCAGTGGTGCAAGTCATTTTTCTGTTAATGGCTTCGTTTTCGCAATTCGCGAAAACTCCAAAATACGTCATTTTTAAAGTAAAGGCCTTCTGCAAACCGTACTCGGCGTCCGAACGTAACAAATGACCATATATTTTGAAAGCCCAGAGCTGGGAACACGCCTGTAGTTTTCAGAATGCAAAAATTCGCATTTTTTGTAGGAGATATGATCGTTTGTGCCGATCCTAATTTTCTATAAAATCGGAAAAGTTCAATGTACTCCCACCTGTTGAATTCTTCAAATTTCCGACCGACACGGATTTCCAATGAAACCAGATCCTGACTCGAAAATTCAACGGCGATTTCAGTGGTGCAAGTCATTTTTCTGTTATGGTCGTTTTCGTGCACTACGAAAACTCCTAAAATACGCAATTTTTGTGCTAAAAGCTCTGCAAACTGTACTCGCGTCCGAACGTACAATGTCCATATTTGAAAGCCCAGAGCCTGGGGAACACGCCTGGGTAGCTTCAGAATGCAAAAATTTCGCATTTTGTAGGAGATATGATCGTTTAAAGCCGATCCTAATTTCCTTGGCAAAAATCGGGAAAAGTTCAACGTACCCCCACCTGTTAATTTTTCAAATTTCGACTGACACGGATTTTATGAAACCAGGATCCTGACTGAAATTTAATCGGCGATTTCAGTGGTGCAAGTCATTTTTCTGCTTATATTTTCTGTTTTCGTGCAATTCGCGAAAACTCCTAAAATACGCCATTTTTAAAGTAAAAGCTCTGGAAACCGTACTCTGCGTCCGAACGTAACAAATGACTCATATATTTTGAAAGCCCAGAGCCTGGGAACACGCCCGTAGCTTCAGAATGCAAAAATTCGCATTTTTGTAGGAGATATGATCGTTTAAAGCCGATCCTAATTTCCTTGGCAAAATCGGAAAAGTTCAACGTACCCCCACCTGTTGAATTTTTCAAATTTCGACCGACACGGATTTATGAAAACCAGATCCTGACTGAAATTTAACGCATGATTGCAGTAGCAAGTCATTTCTGTTTATGGCTTCGTTTTCGTGCACTCATGAAAACTCCTAAAATACGCCATTTTAAAGTAAAAGCTCTCAAACCGTACTCGGCGTCCGAACGTAACAAATGACCATACATTTTGAAAGCCCAGAGCCTGGGGAACACGCCCGTAGCTTCAGAATGCAAAAATTCGCATTTTTCAGGAGATAAGATCGTTTAAAGCCGATCCTAATTTTCTGGCAAAATCGGAAAAGTTCAACGTACTTCACCTGTTGAATTTTTTCAAATTTTTGACCGGACACGGATTTTTATGAAAACCAGGATCCTGACTCGAAATTTAACGGCGATTTCAGTGGTGCAAGTCATTTTTCTCTGTTTATGGCTTCGTTTTCGTGCAATTCGCGAAAAACTCAAATACGCCATTTTTAAAGTAAAAGCTCTGCAAACCGTACTCTGCGTCCGAACGTAAATAAATGACCATATATTTTGAAAGCCCAGAGCCTTGGGAACACGCTCAGAAGCTTCAGAATGCAAAAATTCGCATTTTTGTAGGGGAGATATGATCGTTTAAAGCCGATCCTAATTTCTTGGCAAAATCGGAAAAGTTCAACGTACCCCCAATTGTTGAATTTCAAATTTCGACCGACACGGATTTATATGAAACCAGATCCTGACTGGAAATTTAACGGCGATTTAGTAAAAGCCGTTTGTTTGCGCTGCCGCAATTCGCGAAACCCTAAAATACGCCATTTTTAAAGTAAAAGCCTCTGCAAACCGTACTCTGCGTCCGAACGCACAAATGTCCATATATTTTGAAAGCCCAGAGCCTGGGGAACACGCCTGTAGCTTCAGAATGCAAAAAATTCGCATTTTTGTAGGATATGATCGTTTAAAGCCGATCCTAATTTCCTTGGCAAAAATCGAAAGTTCAACGTACCCCCACCTGTTGAATTTTTCACCGACCGGACACGGATTTTTATGAAAACCAGGATCCTGACTCGAAATTCTAACGTCGATTTCAGTGGTGCAAGTCATTTTTCTGTTTATGGCTTCGTTTTCGTAACGCGAAAACTCCTAAAATACGCCATTTTTAAAGTAAAAGCCTCTGCAAACCGTACTCTGCGTCCGAATTTCTAATAAATGACCATATATTTTGAAAGCCCAGAGCCTGGGGACACGCCTGTTGCTTCAGAATGCAAAAAATTCGCATATTTGTAGGGAGATATGATCGTTTAAAGCCGATCCTAATTTCTGGCAAACCGGAAAAGTCTAACGTACCCCACTCGTTGATTCTTCTTAAATTTCCGACCGACACGGATTTTGCGAAAACTAGATCCTGACTCGAAATTTAACGGCGATTTCAGTGGTGCAAGTCATTTTTCTGTTTATGGCTTGCTTTTCGTGTGCAATTCGGCGAATACTCCTAAAATAGCCATTTTTAAAGTAAAAGCCTCTGCAAACCGTACTCTGCGTCCGAACGTAACAAATGACTATATTTGAAAGCCCAGAGCCTTGGGAACACGCCCGTAGCTTCAGAATGCAAAATTCGCATTGTAGGAGATATGATCGTTTAAAGCCGATCCAAATTTTCCCTTTGGCAAAACGGAAAATTAAGTACCCCACCTGTTGAATTTAAAATTTGCCCGGACACGGTTTTTTATGAAAACCAGACCATAAAATTTTAACGGCGATTTAGTGGTGCAAGTCATTTTTCTGTTTAGGGTTCTTTTTTGGCACCGAAAACCAAAATACGCCATTTTTAAAGAAAAAGCCCCCCTTTGC
>CAXIVR010001384.1:0-17400 GCA_964035755.1 Teleogryllus oceanicus
ATACTAACCTTTCTCAAAGAATTTTATAAACTCATTACATGATAAGTAGATAATTAAAACAAGTAGCCAGGAAGGCATCCATCAGACATATATACATGTTTTTGATTGTTATTTGAGCTGTATAAGCAAATATTTTCAGTTAACTCTTATGTACATCAATACACTTCAACACACACACACACCTATATACAGAAATCTTTAATATACAATTTAGTTCATGCTTGCATATTCAGTAGCATAAGTAATTAATAGTTGCATGCAAAACACACATTAATTACAAAATGTGGAATATTTTTGCCTCTAATCAATTTAACAATTAACTGAATAATTATGGAATGAGTGAGAATATACTTTTTGGAATTGTTGGCGCTGTCTAGATTTGTTATTCTTTAAAATATATGCCACTTTTCTAGTGCTTCAGATCGGAAATGTCACACTAAACTGAGAAGGTGAGTTAAATGGTCTTGTGTTACATCAGGATATTTATCCACTATACCATGCAAGTCAAGCGATGAATTTCTGGATCTTCACTTTTCAAAACCTCAGCCAATGATATAATTATTTCAAATGGAGAATCAAACTTTGCAACTTTTGGTGCAATACGGATGAAGACAGCTTGATCTGCTCAGCTTCTTTCATGATCTTAACAGCAGCATCTATGGTTCTTCATAAGTTTTAAATGACAGTTTTTTTGAAGCATTGATGAATATATCTTTTGCAACTAAGTTTTGAGCTTCTGTGATAACATAATCAAAATTCCGTGGAGCGTAAATGAATGTAATCTTGAAAATAATCTTCTAACGTCACACAAATAGTTTCAACAGGAATATTGTTGCCTAACCACTTGCTTTTTACAAGGTCTTGGAAGTGAAGTTCAAGACCCAAAAATGCTTCCTCTAGGAGAAATTTGGCTGCTTCATCTGCAAATGCTGAGAACATTAAAATAATTAAGGAACACATGATATTTTTTTATCCTTTTCCTAACATATGCTATTTATTTACCTGGAAAGTGTTAAGTAAGCTTCAAATTTCATTCCCGCTTCATTGTCATGAAGACCTGGTCTCAATAATGCCCTTCATCTGTTGAGCCAACTCAGTAAAATGAAGACAGTTATTGACAATTGTTATCATATACTGAGTGAAATAAGGGATCTGAAACAAAAGAAATCAGCTTCTTCAATCATTTTCATGTAATCAATTACAGTTACGGTGGTGAATAAGTGACTCTGACAATTCAATGGCTGTTGCCACAATACCACGACATGGCACCATCTACATCATAGATAAATTAAATTTCAAAACATTAACCTTTACTGACAGGCTATGACACATCTTGATATCAAGTTCATAACTTTTAGCCCCGTGCGAGTCAGATGGCGGCAACACTGAACCTGGCTGTAGAAAGTAAGCAAATCCTCATAAGCTGATTGCTTCACAGCAGGTCAACATGATGTACACAGCTCATGGTGCGAGAACTGTCAGAGACACTTATGCGCGCCAGTACTGTAGTGGGTCTTTATTTTATCTGCAACCCATGTCTGGGACACCTGCTCTCTGTTTTGACAATTTGGCAAAATATGAAAACATTTGGCACCATTCTCTTTTAGCAACCCTGGCAGTTGTGTGCTCTCAGATTTTGGGGTTGGGAGAATGTGGCTATGGTGTTTTAAGTGACAGTATTGTTTTAAAGGAGGAAATTTACTATTAATTCAGGAGTTTTGAAGCACTCTCCTGGGACTTCACAGCTTATATGTTGCAACAAAAAACTCAAAATGTGGTTTTACAGTGGCACTCAAGTGGCCTCGAGAACTAAAGATTCCAGTCAGGGATGTGTAGCATTTCTGCCATTGGTTCAGGAGCTTCATTCAATTAGGATTTCATGTACTCAACACCTGATTTTTATTGATGAAGCTTGGTTTTATTACATGAACAGTTGGTTGTACTACATTGAAACCACATGAAACTCTACAAATGCCCTTCATTTCCCCTTCAAGTCGAGGGTTTGGTGTGCTATATCTCACTGGAGACAATTGGCCCATTTTTTTCAGAGACAATTACTTCTGAAAAGTATGAAAATGTTGAAAACTTGTATCTTTTAGAAGAGGTACTGCTAGGGTTTTAGCAACACACTCCCATGTCACACAACAGAATCCATTTTTCAACAGAATTTTTTAGGAAACAAATTAAGGTCTGTGACCACCATTCCCAAGACCTTACTCTATTGAAGTTTTTCTCTGAGTATTCTCAAAAATTGTTTATGCAAATAACCTTCTCTTGATTTACATTGCAAAATGACAGAGTCTATTTGGTAAATTGAAGAAGTCTTCAATATGTTACTACACTGAAAATAGTCAATGCCTACCTCTTAGCAAAGGTGGTCACTTTCAGCATTTACTCTCAGGTCAGTTTATTGTCATTTTAAAGGATTAATATTTTATTACTTTTATTAATTTATTACCTATTGATATTTCATTAATATTTTTATTAATTTTATCAAGATTTTCTTATTTCCAGGCTCAATAATAATAATAATAATAATAATAATAATAATAATAATTATTATTATTATATTTATATATATTACTATTGCTATAAATAATGAAAAGCTTGGTGGATGTTTCATGAAATATCTTTGTGATTTCTCTCTAAGGTGACTTCCATTAAATAAAAACAGGTCATCAGAAATAAAACTATGTATAATTTATTATACTTTAGGCATAATTTTGGGATAATACGGTTTAAATAGTGTGAATTTTCCCCAAAATAAGCACTTGCATAGTCAACAATATGTGCTTCAATGGGTTTTAGTTAAATTTCTGCATGCTTTTGGAAATTAGTATTATGGATGTTTTTCTATTTCTCCTGAGTTCTGGTTAACTAGAAATCACCCTCAGTTCCTGGTTACCTAATGACACTTCGCAAATGGATAGCTGCACAGTTTTCTTTCAATTTTGCCACTGAAATTGAAATATTGTTTTGAATTTTTCCCAAGTCTGAGTATCAACAAAACATGTCACAAAAGGATGGACTGCATAGCTTTCTTTCAATTTTGTGCAAAATGGAAATTAGAAATATAGATTATGTTTTCTTACCAATTCATATTGTAATTTTCATCCAATTAGCATGTTTCAGTGAGAAGCACACATTCATGTTAAATGTACTTTTCAAAAATTCATAATCTATGCTCTAGAAATTGAGCTGTAACTAGCCAGAAAGGCAATGAACTTTCAGAACATTTTCTGTCAAAAGTCCTACGGATGCTACCAACATTCCCATTACATTAAATAGAAATACCCATTCCTTTAAAAAGTATTAAGTACAACAGCCAGCATCAAATTTTCAGAGCTATTTTCAACTTGTTAAAATACAGCTTTTGAAATCTGTTTCAACATCAGATCTTCAAAGATCTAAATTCCTCACCTGACTACGATCTTCAAAGTGCCCAATTTTAAATTCTAGAATAGCTTCTCTGTACATTTTCCATATTGAGTAACTTGTTCCATACTCAATAAAAAGGGGTTTGAATGTTAAGTCTTGACTAGAAAGTGAAAAAGAAGAAATTAAAACCAAGTTTACAAGCATGTAACAGTTCAGAAGATTATTTAGAAGAAGATGATACCTGATAGTTTGGTGACTTGAAGATTTTGGTCTATCATCTGAAATATGATAATTGGGGCTGAAGTATGGTAGTAACCTTCTTGATCATCCCCTTCTGGTGGAACTCCATTACCCCAATCTGCCTTCTCAGTCTCAAAGTCTTTTGCACCCCTCTACATATTTCCTTCCATATACTGAAACCACAGTACAAACTATGATATCTGTGCAGAGTGTGACAAATTTCACTGTGATACTAAATAAATAAATAAAATAAGTAAACATAAAAATGTACTCTCATGGTTATACACTTTGTTATAAGTCTTGTATATCAATTTCTGCTGCACACAAAAGTTCACTCAGTCAAATTTAGTTAAAGCTACATCCTGAAAGATGACAAGTGACATAAATTATTGTGATAGCTGTCAATGCACAGGGAAAACATAAGCAAATAATTGAAGTGAGAGCATATTCCTATCTATAAAAAGTAGAAACATTGAAATCTGCACTTTTAAAATCTTCAGTCCCAATTAACACATTTGACCTGTACATATTCCTTGATATTACTGAATCAACCAGATCAGTAAAGTTTCCTTTAAAGAAAAACTCGATGCATGTCAAGACATACATATGTTACATGACAAGCGATTTCACGTTTGTATTTCATTGCACATGCAACAAATTTCACACATGTATTTGATATAGACTTAACTTTCATCTTCCCACATCCCATCATTTATTCACATTGCAAAAGTGTTCATATACAAATGCTTATACATCACCATGGACTTCTGTATTAATAATAGATAATTTTTTTTATTTTTTTTTTTAAGGAAAAATAAAAAAAGAAATAATTATGAGTTTTATTAATATCCTTATCATTTAGCAAAATAATTATTGACAGTCCTACAATCATTAATCATAAAATTATATGTTTTCAGCACATGTATTACTGCTCATCATCTTTAGGAAACTACAAGCCACTGGTTCCAGTTTATTACTGACCTTTAGATACCGTTGTTGCAGATCTTCAACCAGTTCAGGTGGTAATAAAGGGCCAATAACAGACACATCTACTTTCAATTCAGGGTGTTGCATCAACTCAGCTCCAGGATATGTGTTGGTAATCCATGCAAGCATTGACACGTATTCATTCCCTTCCAGGCCATTCTGGATTATTTCTTGCAACTGTGTTAATCAACAAAGTATTACCAGTGATTGACTAAATGGAGAAATTATTGTATCAGGATTAGACATAGAAGAAATGAATAATAAAATTTTTAAAATATTTAGTTAATAAAATTTTAGTAACAAATATTTTAAATTGACAATAATTTAAATTGGTCCCAGCAAAATATGATCAATAATTTTTTTCTACAAACAAGTCATAAACATGTGTAACTGAGACATCAAATTACTCCACAATACAAACAAAAGTTTGCTATTAATCTCACAACTACAAGATAACCAAACAAGCCTTATTTGAACAAGGACAACACAAATTGAAATGAGATCTCTATTGACTCTCCATCCCAAACATTCTCTTTGAGTCAATTGATGTTTGGTCTCGATATTCAAATCATTGCAAGATGACAGAGAAAATAAAAAGCAACAGATGTCAACGAGTGCTCACATTTAATGATGGCATTCAACACGAATTCATGTGATATTACTAAAGCTTAAGCAACTTCTTCGATATTCCAAAATATTAGGAGGTTTCATTCTAAACAAAAATTTGCTTGGTGGCAATTTTTATACAAACGAAACAAGTCAAAATTTTTCTGAGGCATGGTAACACTGTTATACTAGGGTTTTTCTAACATTGTCGCTGAGGTATTATCTTCAAGATGGAATATGGCATGACTTTTGCGTCTTTCTCTGTCCTGGTGCAAGATGTCACATGATCGTGACCATATCAAGCAGTGCTGCAGATCAAGTGACTCTAGTGGCACAACCGAGAAAGATCAAAAGTCGTCCACATTCTATCTCAAGATAATACCCTCAGCTGCCACGATACAAAAACTGCCACGATTCAAAACCCAAGTCTAAAGGCAATGTCAGTAAGATGCTTTTTGGCTTCCTGCTAAAAGCAATTAATGTTTACGGAACTAACATTGAAAAGGGTAGACTCACATGTTGAGACAAGCAAGTGTGATACATGTTGACATATTTATTGACAATATCATACTGAGGGGGAAAAGCATGGTACACAAATGTTTTACAACTCTCAAATCTTCCAAGATTAACTGTCGGGTCAACTAGAAAAGAAATGCAATAGTTAAGGAATATACATATTAATAATAATAATATATGTCTGGAATAATATATTTTGGATGCACAAAATCATCAAAATAAACTTACTTCTAGATAGCATACAAGCCACATCTTATTATCAATTCTTTCTTCAACTTGAGTACCTTCAATTCTCTGTGCCACAGCTTTCTCCAGAACCTGCAGAGCCATTGCCCTCCACTTCTTGGGCGCCCTGGAGGGAGGAACCACTCTGTTTCTGGCGCTGTAAAACACAAAGCTTTCAAATACCGTACTCAAAAACATTGTATGAAAATAAGTTTCCATCGATATTTGATATTCTGTAGGTTAATAGTTTTCTTTCCCAGAGGCTAATTATAATGACAGTAAATTATAGTCATTTGATAAACCTTCACCCAGATAAAAAAATTTTAGAATATATTTTGCATAGACTACAAATGTACATTTACACTGATGTTTTAATAAAGAAGATTGGCTCATACAAATTTTCTTCTTGAAACCTAACAGTTTACAGCAACATGAACAAAAATTCAAAATCAACCTGAAGTGTAAACTGTCAGCTTCTCTTCTCTCTCAATAATCCGTAGGAGCAGTCACAATTACTGTAGGCTCTTTCGCACAGTATTGAGTGCGGCTGACAACTAGTCTAGTTGCTTCTCCAACAAAAGAAAAGTTGTTCAACATCTTCAAAATATACTTTCAACATTATTTTGTCAGCAAGTCTTGATTTGGCAATTTATGAAGTTCATAGAGCAAATCATCCGAGATTTTCCAAATCAGTCAAACTCTGCAAAAAAAACCATTAATTACATTTACTGGTACAGAAAAATTTTAATTTACTTAACCATAAAAAATGTGCAATTACAAACAAAAATTACTTGATGAGTGTGTAATAATTTTCCTTCATTGATCCACTGTTTTGTTTCTACATTTTCCCAGGCACAGTGAAAATGTGTTTGAGATTTTCCATGCAGTAACATACTGTGAGTGTCTCATGTTTTCATCTCTCACATCTTGTAATTTCATGTACAGCTCTGGGACAACTGAAATGATTCTTCAATCCACTTCAGACTATAACAGAAGATAATAATTGTAAACTACATTAACTTTTTCAGCACACAGCATTGTCAAACCAATAAATTTACTTTTCTTTTTTGCTACGAATGTCTTGCAGCGCAGGTTTCAATTGATTCAACCAACACGAACTCCATCAAGCTGGCTTTGCATTGCAGTTTTCAACATACTTCAACAGATGCTTTCCGACTAACTCGTCTCTTGTACTGTTCAACCTACAAGACAAAAGAGAATGATAATTTCAACCATTGCATTCCAAAGCCAATACTGAGAAGTGTATACAAAAATATTTTCAATTTAAAGACTGTTTTTGTACTGATTGGAATTCCATTGATTGTCTTAAACTGAAGATCCTATAAATAACAGAACCTGTTAACAATCAATACAATTATAATTAAAATATTTCATGCATACCTTTTCTAATTGTCCAGGCGCTGAAGCATGTTAATAACATGTTTTGCTGCTGTAACTTACGCTTCAGCTTCTAGCCTCAACTTCCATTATTGAGATATAAATTCCACCTCCTTCAGAGCTGTATGGAATAAGAAAAATAAAACTTCCACTGTTATAAAGTTTATAATTACAAAGTACATTAAAAATATATAATTTACGTTGAAAACTATTACAAATAATATTCAACAATAAAAGTCTTGCATTTCAGAGTTAAAGATGTTAATTCACAATATTTCTAAAACTGAAAAGAACATTACATTCATGCATAGTTTGAAAAGTGCTTAATTCAGGGATACAGTTGTGTCATTAATTTTGTACCTCTTTCCAACAGATAATTGTGGAATATATTTCTCAAAATAAATGTACACAACAATTCTAGGTATATCACTTAGTTTATTTCAATTCTTTTAATGTCTCTAAACTGAGAATGGAATGCAATTTTTGACGTCAACTTGCTTACCTCAATGAACTGAAACCCTTTTCATAACCCAAGGTGTCGAGCGTTTCAACGAACCTAACCCATCAAGCGTCAACCCACAGAACACTCTATCTGTCTATGAGGTGCTACTGAGGAGATCCGCTCTCAGCTTCACTTCAAAAACAGCAACGTTTGCTGAGCAAGCCTAGTTTACACGATGCAACTATGTACGGCACACATGCCATTGACGATCATTGAAGATGTCGAATGTGTTAGTGACGTCGTATGTGAACAGAAAGCACCAAACTTTTGCTCTATATTTCTCAAGGCATCGTTGTGAAATATTGCGATGAATCATTGCACATCATTTATACACACAAATCAAATTCTAAAATTTTGGAATTTATACAAATGCATACATTTATGTATCTTGCAAAAGGGCACGCGACTTCATGTCGCAAGATTCTTTTCACAGTGACATTTTTTTAACGTTATAAGGTTGATCTCTAAATTGATTAAACATTTTTTTAAAAATCAAAATGTGAATGGAATTAACATGCAATGTCATCTGGGGCATTACTAGGGCAAATCCAGAACACGTGACTTTCAGAGCTGAGAGCAGCACCGTCGCCTCTGGGTGGCAAGCGACAGGCCACCAGCACCAGGCTACAAGCCGTGAGCTTGTGGATAAAACACGACGTAAGTGTAGATTTTCTTTTAAAACGTCGTGATCATTCTTCGTTGGAGTTTTCTTCTGCATATAATGCTTTTAAAACGTTTTTGTATCGTTTAGGTACACTTTCTCGCAGATGTTCTTTTTTCTTTAAAGTGGTTGTATTTTTACGACTGCCAAGTTGTGTCCGAGTAGACTGGGGCAAAGGACTTAATTTGTGAAAAAGTTAAGGCATCTTCATCAAGACTTTATTTGTGTAAGCTAAGCCCAAATATTACGCAGATCTTACCTTACTTACTTACTTATTTATTTATTTTACGTAAAGTTAAAACTGTGTATGACGTGCTATGGGAAAAGTGTGCACATTTTCAACATTCTGCGACCCCTACACTAAGTTATATACTACTTAAATTTTGAAAAAAAAAAAAAAGCTCCCATGTAATAAAATCTATTTTCAAGGATAAAAAGGCAATACAATTTTGGCTCTTACCCATGCTGTCCTTAAATAATACTTCCTGCCGCAACAACATGGAAACGATAATATGAATAATTGTATTTCCCACTGAGTTCTAGAATACGTGCACAGAAAATGAAGTTACATTTATGTCCAGAAGCAAAACAAGGGGCCATCTCAGCATTTGCTCAATGGATCAGGAAAACTGGACGAAAAACCTGATCGAGATGAGGGTCATTGATCCGGAAGCTGTAGTAAAATAGTTTTACAGGTTGTTTATACTCATTTATACAGTCCAAATGGTAAATAATGCATTATGTATCATTGTCAAAATTAATGTTCCTTTTCTTGTGATGCTCAGTATAGTCTCTAATTGTATAGAAACAGTTTGCAGCGAAACGATTTCACTGAGATTTAAACTTTTCTATCAGATTTAATCGTTTAATGTCATCTGTCAAAGTGTTGTAAAATAATGTACATGTACTGTATGTGAATTTTTTGTAATGAGCTGTTGATACTGTCACCTGATGAATATGATTTCTACGTCGAGTGTTATAGGCATCAGCATTTTCTGAAAATATATTCCCGCCCTTAAGCAAGTCATTTTTGACAAAAACCACTCATTCGTAAGTAAACAACAGGTAATGGTAAATTTCTAGAGTAATGAAGAGGCTTATGAATCACGTGGCTGGGATTCGGTTATTATTCGTACAATTCGTTTTTGTAATCTAAAAGTTTGGGAGCTATAAGATGTATTTCCCCAGAATATTATGCCATATCTCAGGCGGGAATGAACATTCGCGAAATACACACAACGAACAGTATGAAGGCTGACTGAATTTGCAGAACTCTGAACGCGTAGCATAATGAACTTAATTTTGTTTTTCAATTCATTTTAATGGACGTTCCATTTAAGGTTTGACTGAATTGAGAACCTAAAATTTTGTTGCCTTAACATCAGTCAATGGTAAACCATTCATTTTCAATGGAGCACAGAATTGTTTATTTGAAATGGAAAACTGCATTAAAACCGTTTTCTTTTCGTTTACTATTAATTTGTTATTTCGGAACCAATTTGAAGCATCTGATATTGTACTATTTACTGTTTCTTTATTGCAAAGGATGTTCGTACCATCTGCAAAGAACCGTTCTTCCTTCGAATCGTCGAGGGCATATCGTTTACGTAAAGTAAAGGAAAAGAATAGGGCCTAAAATCGATCCCAAATCAAATCATCACCAAATAAACTGTTTTCCGTGCTACCAAATTTCTATCATGTCGTGTCTCAATTGTATTGCAGAAATGATATCAAATGTTCATTAAAACTTGCCAAGGAAAAGTTATTGAAAATACGCTTCATAAAAAATGTTAACATTAAAGTCATTGGGGATATCAAGTAATATTTTAAGCGTGTGACTTGAATATTGGAATTCAACTATCATAATTTAATTTAAGCACAGGGAAAAAGCAAACATTCTTTTAAAACATACGAAAAAAAGCGTAATATTCATTTATTTTTAAATTATCATATATTTATTACAATTAATAAATTGAAAAATTAATAGAAAAGTTCCTTAAATTCTGGTTAACTTAATGATGAAAATTCCTCCACTGATTGAAAAATCACGATCATTTTTGAGACTGTTTATGAACATTCTGGATTTTTTCCTCAAACGATTATTAAGTTTTAATGTAGGTAATATTTCTATCGATGATAATAAATAGTACACATTTCAAAATAAACATTTAAAAAGCCGACAGTTTATAAAAACAAACGGAAGGAGTCACTTCTGCGGGATTACCTCAGGGCTCGAAATTTGTTAGCACTTTTCATAACCGATGAAAGGGCACACGGAACCAAATGTTTCACACATTTAATTTTGTTATAAAGCAGCACCTCAGCATCATCGCTAAGGTCATGATAATATTTACTTCGAAACGTTTTCAAAAAGAAAAAGTTGTAATTTGACGTGTGTTGATAAAATACGGTGAGTGTCAAAAGTATTGGAACACCTTCAAAATATGAGAATACGAGTAAATTTTATATAGAAAAAGTAATATAAATGACAAAGTTTCTGCGGAATGAAGTGCATTATACACAGTGAAGTCGCTACAATAAAAAACACTAAAAATGAAGTACAGAAAATTGAGAAACCAGAAATATAAGCAAATATCTCATAGAAAAAGGCAGCCAAAAGTATTGGAACACGCAAATTCTCAAACACTGTAACGGCTTTCCTGGAAGTCACCCGCAGCCGCAGCCGTCTGTGAATTGACCTTCACCTTTCACTCGGGATTCACCTCTCAACCCTTAGCTTGTAACGATTTTCGTATCAGTTCCCTTTCCAGTATTCATCAGTCGGTGATTCAAAAGTGTATGATACTGAAGTATTTGTCCATCAAATGTTGGTATGGGGCGCAAAGAAAGGAAACAAGTAAATAAGAGAGAAAAAGAATAATTCGCTTGCGTGATGAATGCAGATTTTCGAGAGAAATCGTAAATATTGTGCAAAGGTCACACTCTACAGTGCTTAATGTAATTGATAGGGTACTCTGTTCGGAAATCAGTGACAAACGAACGCAGGAGTGGACAGCTACAGTTGCTGAATGAACGTGATACAAGAATGTTTTTCAAGACTTAAAGTATATCCAAAACTTAGTACTCCAAAACTTGCTTCTGGAAAAAAAATTCCAAGTACAATTTGCATAATACTAAGAAACAGTGGGCACCATGGACGTGTGGCGCGTAGGAAATTTTGGATCAAAAAGAAAAAAGCAATAAATTTACTAAAAATATTGAAACACTTCCCAATGAATTCGGAACCAATTCATTTTTACTAATGAGAGAACATTTAATATTTTTTTTAATATTTATATATTAATATTAATTATATTAATATATAATTATAATATTTAATTATATAATATTATATAATATATTTAATTATATAGTATTTAATTATAATAATATTAATATTTAATATTTAATATTAAACATTTAATATTTTTGGCGCAGAGGACGAAAAACTCCGATTTTCACGAAGAGAACATCCAGGGCCGTATTCTCGAACCGCTGCCGAGCAATCTCCTGGTAGCCTGCTACCTGGGGACCCCTTGCTGCCAGGCCGGGGGGCTGCCAGCGGTAATATGGCCGATGGTATTCTGAAATCACTTCCAGCTTTGTCCCAGAATGAGCTTGCTCTGATTGGTGGAACGCTTAAGCGAGACTCACGCCAGATGATAGTGTACCAACACAATGAGATCTGAGTGAAATTATTTTATTTTTATTTCTACTTTCAACTGTATTTTATCATTAAAAGTGAATATACAAAGGTTGACACACATTGTATACTACGTTAATTTGTGTACATTCAAGTGAATTGTAGCCTGAAACCAATAACACATCCACAATAGTATTTTGTGTAATCGTTGGTATGACATCTGCGTTTGCAGATTGTTTCCGTGTTCAACTGATCCACGTGCATTCGAGTTCTGGTGGTGGTGGTGTGTGTTTGGTCACTGATAGTGATCGTAGTGGTTTTCTTTGTATTTCTTTCTTATAACGACTACGCTATTCTCCTTGGTACTTTCTCTATTTTCGAATACTGTTCTATTTTGATTAGAACTTCTCCCATTATAACCCCATTAAATTACAAAAATTTGAAGAGATGTGACGTCCGGTTAAATTGACCAAACATGTAAAATGACAAGTCTTCACAAACGTTAAGAGAAACCCTAGGATAAGTGGAGAAAAATTTAGTGTTGAACTGCAAACTGATTTAAATCTTAATATTAGTGCATCTACTGGTCAAAAATGTGTGTGTTATAGTGGATGTTTTTGTAGAAATGCCAAGAGCAAACAATTTATTAATCGTGTAAGGAAAGGGATAGAGTATGCAAACTATTACAAGAATTGTTCAATAGAGTACTGGAAAAGGTTTATTTACTGATGAAATTAAATTCATTGTTCTTCTAGAACACGCCAAAAAGTGTGGAGAAAGAATTCTGGACAGGAAGAAAAATGCTTCCTTCAGTCAAACATGGTGATAGTAGGTGGATCATGAAAGTTATATTAACCTACTTAAGAAGAATTTACCATCAGCATTGAAAAATTGGGACTAACAAACAGTTATGTTTTCATGCAAAATAATGACCTATATGAGCCCTAGATTCTAGGTTGTGGATATTGTATAATGCACTAAAATACATGGTAACTCCTCCACAGTCTCTGAATATTAATTTAATTGAACATTTAGGATTGCCTCAAAGAAATATCACTTCAAGCAATTTCTAAAGGCTGCTATTTTGGAAGAATGGGAAAGATTGGGTCAGGAGGTCCCACTAAAGTTAAAACTAACATGTATTTCTTTCACAGTAGTATTGCAAAGATACATCAAATGAAATTTAAAAAGGAACTATAAAATTATGCATTCAAACATAAAAATTTAGGTTTGAAAGTACTACTCTTATTTCATTCATAAAGAGTGTGATAAGATATAAAATAGATTTCACTGATACGTTTACCAAAGAATTCTAAAACTACATACTTGTTTCAAAGTTTCTAAAAAATTACCCGAACATTTAAGGGAAAAAATGTTTTTCTGTTCGGTACACTTCTGCCATAATACCTTCAGGAAGTAATTTTTATGAGTGTTCCATCTATGCACCATAACACCAGGAAATTGCCTCATGGCGTAGAACTCTTATAACTTCTTGTTGCTGCTGTGCAGTTCTTGGTAAACATGCAATTTCTCACTTGACTTCAAGGATAGCTGTCACTTCTTGAACCACTTTGCAAACACTTGACTGGCTGAGACCATGAATGTCACCATTATCTCTGTGAAATATTTATTTTGAATCATATTACCTTTGCAGTAGGAAACACTCAAACCATACTTATAAATTAATTAATTTCCACTCCAAGAAAATAATTATTATAATATTAGAAAAATTTTATTACACAACTCACCTGGTACAGGTCTTGGCCTACAATCTTAATGCTGTCAATAACTTGAATATTGGCACCCGCAAGTCCCCATCAAATACATTCCGCATTAGAGAAACAACACATCAACAGTGGATTTCAAAATCGGTAGCGACATTGAAATTCGCGGTCCTGAAATCTCTATAGGATTCTGTACATCCCGGATATAACGGCAGGGCATTCGTCGACGCTGCTCTTCTTCTTCCTCCTCCATTTCTTCCATGGATTCATAGAATTCTCAGCAATTCGTTATCCATTATATCAAACGGAACTGATTGGCAAAATGCACGAAAGGTTATGTTGCAGTGTATAAAATAATAGTCCGAAACATTAAACAATTCGCCGGTATTCGATAGAGTAAGTCCATAAAGTATGCTCGGTTGCCGTAAATCAAGAGTAGTGTGCAAAAAGTCAAGTAAAGTCGGTGTAAAATAGAAATTTACTTCAACAACAACGCACAGAGGATAAAATCACAGTAAACCAGGTTAGGAGCACGCTGGGGCTGCTGGCAGCCTGCGACCGCTGCCAGCTGAGCCGCTGCTGGGAGCATACGAGGGCCTGCCAGCCGCTGGAAGCAGTTCGAGAATCGCAAATTCGAACTCTGGGAGCCTGCTACTTTGGCAGGCCCTGGCAGCAGTTCGAGAATACGGCCCCCAGCCCTAGCAAACGACAGAGTGGTTCTGTACTCGGCGGGGTGTATGAGTGCTTCTGGCGTGGGAATCTTCACTTATGTAATCTTCACTTCACAGTACAATGTACTGTGCAATGTACATCGCTACTGTACAAAGTAAACTACACAAAGTGCTGAAAGAATGGGCCCAAAGACGATTTCATTTTTCAGCAGGACAATGATCCTGTGGCGTCATTGCCGGGCAATTCACAGACGAGAACATATTGAACATATTGTAAAATACAATAGGATCCCAATAAATTTGTATTACACTCCTAAAGCCAATAAATATGTAAAGGCATTTTTTATCATTTTTACTGTTTAAATAGCTTCTTAAATATCACAGGATTATTGATAAAAGTGATCAATTCCAAAAATTTGTGTTTTAGATAAAGGCATTGACAGGTTGTTCCCTCATCAGGGCAATGATTATTGAAAAAAGAAAAATATAGCCATCTTAAACTAGTAGCGCCTAAAGCCAATCTCACCTAAACTATATTCAAAATTAAAGACTAATTTTAGGTAAATTACTCTTTAATATGCTCTATTCCTGAATTTCGGCTCAGTGAATTTCCTCAAAATTGCTGATTTCCAAATCAGGAAAATACAAATTCGCAAACTAGGAAGACAAAAAAGAACTTTTAAACTTTAAGAAAAAATATTCCAGTATCTATATTCCAAAAATTAGGGCTCTACAAACAGTTAACACGCGTTCCTATGGAAAGAAAGGATGGTTTGATTAACAGTAAGTAAATATTATATTAGAAGATTTTGAAATAAGTACTTCTGTTTCATCGAATAAAGGTAAGTACAGGCTAAAATCCAGTACTTACCTGTTTATCAACTTTAATTGTCTAAGTGAAACGAAAGACGAATCATTTCTGGTTTTAAGAGTATTTTATTTTATAATATTAGTTTTATGTTTTATATTTTATTTATTTTTCGATATCATTAATTTCCATGAGTGTTATTGCTAACATTACGGTAGGTGAACGCTCGCAAAGGTATACATTTTTATTTTGATGTTCTTCATCGGTAGAAAATTTTGAATTTGGATTAAAATTAGCTTAATATTAGTACAAAATAAGTACGAAATTATCAATATTAGTAATATTAGTACAATTATACAATATTAGTACGAAAATACCGTTTTTCTATATCATTGATGGACATGGGTGGTGGTGCTAACTTTCGGTGCGTGAACCTAGAAACTTATACATTTTTATTTTCATGTTCTGCATCGGTACAAATTTTTACGTTTGACTTAAAATTAGCTTAATGCGTACAAAATGATGGTATTTTTAATTTTTCGATATCATTGCTTTTCATGGATGGTGTTGCTAACTTTAGGTAGGTGAACGCTCGCAAACGTATAATATTTTTATTCTGATGTTCTGCATCGTACAAAATTTTGAATTTGGATTAAAATTAGCTTAATATTAGTAAAAATGATGGTCAGTTTAGTTTTCGATATCATTGATTTTAATGGATGTGTGCTAACTTTACTGTAGGTGAACACTAGCAAAAATTAAATGTTTTATTTTGATGTTGTGCATCAGTTCAAAAATTTTGAATTTGGAGTAAAATTAGTATAATATTAGTACAAAATGATGGTATTTTAGTTTTTATAATATTGATTTTCATGGGTGGTGTTGCTTACTTTACAGTAGGTGAACGCCCGCAAGTATACATTTTTATTTTGAGTTGTGTATCAGTTCAAAATTTTTGATTTTTGGTTAAAATTAGTTTAAAATTAGTACAAGATGATGATATTTTTAGTTTGTCGATATCATTGATTTTCATTCGTGGTGTTGCTAACTTTACGGTAGGTGAACCCCCGCAAATGTATACATTTTTTATTTCGATGTTGTGCATCAGTTCAAAATTTTGAATTTAGGTTAAAAATAGTTTAATATTAGTACAAAACGATGATAGTTTTAGTTTATCGATATCAACGATTTTCATGGGTTTTGTTGCTAACTTTACGGTACGTAAACACCCGCAAAGGTTTAAATTTTTATTTTGATGTTGTGCATCAGTTCAAAATTTTTTAATTTGGGTTAAAATTAGTTTAATTTCAGTACAAAACGATGGTAGTTTTAGTTTATCGATATCATTGATTTTCATGAGTTTTGTTGCTAACTTTACGGTAGGTGAACCCCGCAAGGTTTACATTTTTATTTTGATGTTGTGCATCAATTCAAATTTTTAATTTGGGTTAAAATTAGTTTAATATTAGTACAAAATGATGTATTTTTAGTTTTCGATATCACTGATTTTCATGGTGGTATTCTAACTTTACAGTACCACTCTTATACCCTGTTTTTAATGTTCTGCATTGGTACAAAATTTTTAAATTTGGGTTAAAATTAGTTTAAAATTAGTACAAAATTATGGAATACTCTTTTTTAATTTTCTGATAAGTGGGTATGCCAACTATACGGACATACAGGGTGGGGGCAGTCTCCGAGACTTTACCAAAGGTAGGTCCGCCATGATGGTTTTGCGAGCGGTTCAGCTATAGCCCGGACTTGCAGGCATGGGAAATAACCATGCTTCAACATTTTCGCCTGATCCTGGGCTCAAACGTAATTGGCTGCTTCTGCATCCTCTGGAACGCTACACATATGTCCAGCATGCTTGCAGGTACAGTATCTGAAACAAATTGATCGCGGCCGTCTGCGGCTAAGTTCAGCTTTTGCACGGCAGCCAGCCCTTGTCATGACGAAACGTCGCAGGCAGAGCCTCACAAACCATCGTAGTCAATCTCAACGCGGGGGGGGGCCTAACAAATCGTCTACAAAATGGCGG